>JAWQFJ010018135.1:0-14604 GCA_034096865.1 Theodoxus fluviatilis
CTCCTCTTACGAAGCACGTGGTGGACGCGTGTCCCTCTTACGCCCAAACCCCACGGGGTATCGCGGCCGACTACCAACATATAGCACCGGGAAAGTTATGTAACCTACTATCCTTGCTTGCTGCTAAAGTGACCCTGGTGAAATTCTTCTCTGGCCATTGATCGTGAATCGACTAACATTTCGGCGAGATGTCTATAGTTGAACCCGGATAGCTTTTTTTCTTGAAAGTTCCCGTGCCATTCATATCACACCATCTGTCCTGCATGTGAAAACCTGATGTGATGATCTGTATCCATAATTTCGTCTATCGCACCTCCTTCCCGACTTGGCGCTGGAGCGCCATGTTCGTCCGCCTTGCGAGATGATGACTGTTTTTGAGAGACTCCATGCGAAGCAAAGTGTCTATGTACTGAGCCTGTCGTCCGTCCGTCCGTCCGTCCGTCGTCCGTCCGTCCGTAAAAAACTTAAACGTTGGATTTTTCTCGGAGACTTTAAGTCTATCAACACCAAATGTGGCATGATGGTGTATGATGACAAGGCCTCAAAAAACATACATAGTGACTTGACCTTGCTTCAAGGTCAAGGTCACAGGAGCCATAAATGTGGTCTCAAAAACAGTCATTTTTCACATTTTCCCAATTTTCTCCCACGTTATTGAGAATGGCGACCTTAGCTACAAGTGGTATATAGGTCAAAGCAAGCCCTATCTTTTGATACCAGTTTGGTTGACCTTGCTTCAAGGTCAAGGTCACAGGAGCTCTTCAAAGTTGGATTGTATACATATTTTGAAGTGACCTTGACCCTGAACTATGGAAGATAACTGTTTCAAACTTAATAATTATGTGGGGCACATGTTATACTTTCATCATGAGACACATTTGGTCACATATCATCAAGGTCAAGGTCACTTTGACCCTTATGAAATGTGACCAAAATGGGGTAGTGAACCACTAAAAGTGACTATATCTCATGGTAGAAAGTGCCAATAAGCACCATTGTGCTTCCTATGTCTTGAATTAACAGCTTTGTGTTGCATGACCTTGGATGACCTTGACCTTGGGTCAAGGTCACATGTATTTTGGTAGGAAAAATGTGTAAAGCATTTCTTTGTGTATGATGTCATTGGTAGGTTTAGTTGTTTGACCTTGACCTTGAAGGTCACCTGAAGGTCAAGGTCATATAAAGGTCAAGGTCAAGCATGTGAGTCGTATGGGCTTTGCCCTTCTTGTTCAGATGTAGAGGAGTGTCTCCACTCGCCCTCGGACTAGCCATTCTAGGGAGAATCTCGAGATTTTTGGGTGTTAACCAAAGACGCGCCCTTCGTCATAGAAAGAGACGCCCATGGATGGTCTCTTCTATTACCAACGACCATCCATGGCTTGTTACATGAAATGTTGCCTCACTGAACACACCCAATGCAAAAGTGCACTACACCTTGTGCCCATTGGGTCTTGCATGTCGCAGGCAGCCATACCTACACATCCCCAGTTAGCAGAAACAACAGGGAAAACATAGTGGCAATGTCCTGGCAGTTACATCTTGAGGGCAAGGATTGATACATGCAGACCTGTTTACCCCAAAAAACCCTTATGAGGAAGATTTGATAAATAACCAGAAAAATGCGGAAGGTTTTGATCTTCAAGAGGAAGATTCTTGTTCACACATTATCCATACCAAAATGAAAAGAAAAAAACACACTCACCGTTTATGAACTAGCAATTTTCCTTAACTGAAGCCTCCATAGAATGGAAGAAAGAGTCACGAAAAATTAGGACAAATTTGTCACTGTCCAAGCTCTGATAACCCCCAACTTGGACTCCGATAATGTGGAACTAGAAGTGGAGGGGGCCTTGGAAAAACTGTAATCTTCAGTGTTTTGGCCCTTTCCTTCACAGTTTTTTCTCTCTCCTTGTGCATTGCTGTTTTACGTGCCGATCGCAATCGTTTCTTCCCCCATGACTGATTCGGAGTGGCTTTCGCAAACCTGACAAAAAGCATGTGTGGGGCGAAATCCTTTGACTTGCACAAAGATGGAAAGGAGGTTTGATACTCTGGCCTCCATTTCTGCACGTATCGCTTTTTAGCGACGACTTTCGAAGTTGGTGGGCCATCTTCGCACTCGTCGTCCGTTTCGTGGTTTTTCTTGTGGCCAGACATGCTTTCAAAATTTCACACGTGAGAAGCTTGCAAGAACTTTCTCCGTATGCCTTTCCGGTACGGCTCAGTGCGTTGCGAATTCTCATTGGCCCAATTTAAACAAAGAGCCAATCAGAAACGACCTTACATTCGTGACGCGAAAGGGAAGTTATTTGCACGTCGGTCGTGCCGATGATAAGAACAAACAAAGCGACAATCGCAACCAGCGAAGCTATCCGCACGGCCGTCGTGCAAATAACTACCCTTTCGATTTTTTTCAGCGAAATATCGGCCGGAAGATTTTATTTTACGTCCGTAAAAGCGGAGACTCGGACTCAAAATCAGAAGATTTCCGCAAATTGCAGAAGGGTAAACAGGTCTGTACAAGGTCTTGAGTGGGTCTCATCATGCCAGCAATGCCCACTTTGATTGTAACTTGTCCAATAGATTTTGAATGGCTGCGTTCTAAAGAACCTCCCATCTGTCAAGTTAGTATTAGGATTCCATGTGCAGATGGGTATTTGTGGAATGCAGCAAGTGCTTTCAGTATAAACCTCCATCAAATAAATCTAGCACGGTAAATTGTCACCAATGCATGCCCCTTCCCCTTTTTACTCGGTGTCCCACTCCTAGTAAATATCAACTTTGGTGTGTGTGAATGTGTGTGCATGAGAAAGAAAATTAAATGTCATTGAAAGTTACCATTCATAACTTACTGCATTATTTATGCTCAGCCCACAGTGCAGTACATCAAACTTCAAGGTTACTAGTTCGTAGTAGTATGCCAGCAATAATCAAATGTAACTCGAGGCAGGTTTCCCACAACTGAAATATTCTTGTCTTAAGAGATTTGATTTGATGACTATTCAAGGCTAACTAGTGCTAAGACTGGCTATTTTGAAGAGAGGCTTAAAGGAAATCAATTTTTTATATTGTTTTAAGCCTCAGGGGGCAGAAATATTGACCCTTTCCGTGGTAGTCGCGAACTGGTTCGCGATAAGCATTGCCGGCTGCCAGTGGTTATCGCGGACTAGTTCGCGGGCCACACCCGCTCAACTGGAGGCATTCCAGCATTGCACAAGGCCCTTCTATTTATAGCCTGATGGATCGTGAAGCAAGATAGGACCTTTGTTAACGCTCAAAAGTAGGCCGATTGCCAACAGAGGTCACATGGAAGCTGGGTGCGAGAAGAGGATGCATCGGTGTGGGCTCATAACGCACAACTGATGTCGAGTGATCTGCCAGATGATCTGTACTTGCGCTGCCACTCTTTTCCTCCTTTGCAAGTCTTGCTTTCGCTAGCTGCCGATTTCTTTGGTTACTTTTCTTTCCTTTGAAGGCATGTACAGTGTGGTACTATTATTTAGGCCTGGTAACAGCGTTAAAAGTACGAGAGAGCGCTTTAGAGTCGAACGGAAGGCAGCCATCTTGTCTCCAAGCATTTGGAGCGAATGGAGCTCTCTCATTGGTTCATTCGTGTCAGCTGACCTGAAAGGCTTGAATCTATCCCTTGCAAATGATCATATAGCTCTTTGTACACGAAGCCAAGAGCAGTTATCTCCCTTGCACTGGTTGAATGAGATTCCGCGCTTTCGATCGACACCAAACATGCGAAGGTTTGTTCAAAGTTTCTATACGTTGCCAAGGCCCAAACATTGGCATTTTATGAGCAAAAATTGTGCAACAACACTTTTGTAAGGGTGGGTCATCTGTTTTATTGATGGTTTTTGCACAGAAAGATGCTATTTTCAAGCTCAACCTTACTAGATTGGCATTGTTGAATCATTGTAACAATGATTGTTGAGGGTTCTAAGAGTGCAAAAAACCACAAATCTCAAAATCGACCATGCAAGCCCAAATGATCAATTTTCACTGCCGTGTCTCCCCTTTAGATATTCATAAATAAATGCATGTTCATTACACAGAGGAAATGCTTGCTTTGTGGTATTTTGTGTCCAATTCTGAGCATTTTTTGTACACATTGTGTTTGTCAATGTTTAATAGTTTCTGAGCTATGTTAATTAGAAAAGCGGAGGGGTGTTTTTGAAAAAACAAGTCTGTTATAGCACCACTGGTGGACAGACAGAGCGTTTTTATGACACCACGGTAAGGGTTGAGATCTTGAATATTAGAAAATATATTTTAAAAATTATTATAGACTTAAAAAAATGGTTTTCTTAGATAATGTAGTCCCTAATATTTAAGAGAAATATTAGTAAAATGTCTTTGGAGGGCAGCAAGTATGGGTCTAGTCAAAGTGAATTACAAAGCCAGGTCCACTTTAGGCTACAAAAAACCAACAACAAAATATCACTGCAGTCATTGCAACGTCTAATCAGTCAGTTCTTGTAACAAATCAGTTTCAAAAGCCATACATTACCTGCTATTTTATCCACATTTTGCTACCTATACAGTTTCAGTAATCATTTCATTATTTAAAGACAGTAAATACCTTTTTAATTGCCTTGGCTAGAGTATCCTAGTCCAGTGAAAACCGCCTCTGATCCAGACTTTGAATGTATGCTGTGCAACACCAGAGTTCAGAGTATGTTCAATGTAACTACTAAGTAAATTGTACTGGAATCCGTTGTCACCAAGTTTTTTTATACATTGGTTCAAGTTTGTCTATGAGGCCTAATAGAGCCTACAAGGCTGACAGGCCCATAAGCTCCATTCATCCATCCTGAACCAGCATTTCTAGTCCCTTCAGAGGAACTAAAGGAAACAGCAGAATTCCATGTTGTCAGAAGCAAACATAATAATAATAATAATAATAATAATAATAACTAGCATTAATAAAGCGCATTTCTTGCAAGAACTCAATGCGCGGGCATAGCCCACATTTACACGCAGTTACTCGTTAGTCATACTACATAGCACAACACTTGTACAACTCTCATACCAGGACTTGAAAAAAAACCTAGGAGGTTACAGAAAAGCAAGACAAAACATATGGGGTTTTAACTGAGATTGAAAAATGGACATAGTTGGTGCATCACATAGGCCAGCCAGCAGGGAATTCCAGACACTAGGGGCAATGCAACTGAAACTACACTGTCCAAAAGACTTGGTACTACATTTTGGAATTTTCTGAAGCTTTTCACTTGAGCGGAGAGAACGGGAAGGGTGATAGGTACAAAGGGAGGCCGAAAGATATGCCGGAAGGGTTGAATCAAAATGACGGTACGCCAAAACAGCAATTTTGTACTGGCAGCGGAAATTAACGGGAAGCCAGTGTAGATGTTTCAGGAGGGGTGTCACACGATCGCGCTTGCCCTTCATAAGAACCAGATGTGCCACACTGTTTTGAACTCGTTGCAGACGGTTTAGTTGTTCTGCCGGAAGACCCACCAGGACTGAATTGCAGTAATCCAGTCGTGACGTGATCCTGGCAGTTACTATCCCGAGTGTGCAGAATCAAAAGTTCCAGGTTGTTGCAGAGGCATGTTCTAACAGCATACAGCACAAGTGAGCCATGTTATTTTCAGGCTTCAATCGGGCAAATCACAACTCCATAGGACCATGAACATGACTTCTTTCCCGCCAAGCTGACAATTACAGCGCAAGAGATGCACAGGTCTATCCAAGCTCAGTGTTTCTTGCCAGTGTTTATCCAGTCATCTGTTGGTCTCCATACTGCAGTACTTCAGTCTGTTCTTGCTATCAATAATTCAAACTCCACATTTGCCAAGAAATAGGAAATAAGATGCAAAACAACACTTCTGACACAAATGATGAACTTTATTGATGCATGGGTAAAATGAAAATAAAAATGCATTGTCTGCCTCAAGTGCCCCAACTAAAATGTAACATGATGGCCCAGTTACAGATACGATAGGGCACTGACAGATCATGGCAAATCTCCGATGAAATGTCCAGGATGGTCAATGTCCATGAGCAATGTTGATGTTCCAGGAGTCTACTCATCATCAGGGGTGCGGCTGCGGGTACGTCGTGGGGGCGACATGTTGTCGCGGTGAGGAGGGGTCTGGCTGGCAGAGCGGCTGTAAGACCTAAAAAGCGTGCAAGTTAGTTCGAAAAAAAACAGGTTCATCACTCACATAATCACTCACTCACATTAAGAAGCATACAAATCCACAGGTAAATAATGCAACACAAGGAAACAAACTGACCCATTGTAATAAATATAACTGCTATTGAAATTACTACAATCATTTGGGTTACACATTAATGTCTCCCTGATAACTGGCTACGAGGGCAACTGATGAGTTTTGAGCCTTACACAGACAACCTTGCATTATATCAATTAATTTTTTTCCCTATGTAATCCATCAGACTTCCTTACCTCGCAGATAGTTTCTTGATCCTAACACTTCCCATTTTCTTTTGACAAGTTCACGTTGGACAGGTTTTGTGAAAATAGAGAAAGTAGAGTCCCGATTTATGATCAAATATCTTCATTTACAAGGCACGGCTCCCTCTGAGATCCATGAGGACATGGTGAATACATTGGGGGACAATGCTCCTTCATATGCCACAATCAAACACTGGTTCAGAGAATTCAAGCATGGCAGGGAGACCGTTGAAAATGATCCAAGATCAGGGAGACCATCAACCACGACCATGTCACAAAACCTTGACCTTGTCCTCAGGATAATTATGCAGGATAGGCAAATGTCGTCTTGTTACATAGCAGAAAGGTTGGTCATGTCCAACTCCAAGGAGAGAGCTGACATTATGAGGAACAAATCTGGCTTGTCAGAGGTTGTGCTTGGTAGGTGCCACATCTCCTGACCCCTGAACAGATGGATGGATGGTGTTTTAAGCCCATGCATCTGTTCAGGGCTCAGGAGTCATGGCACCGACCAAGCACAACCTTTGGCAAGCTAGATGTGTTCCTCACAATGTCAGCTCTCTCCTTGGACATGCCCAACCTTTCTGCTATGTAACAAGATGACAATACCTATCCTGAATAACTATCAGGAGGACTAGGTCAAGGTATTCTGGCATGGTCGTGGTTGGTCTCCCTGATCTTGGATCATTTTCAACGGTCTCCCTGCCATGCTTGAATTCTCTGAACCAGTGTTTGATTGTGGCATATGAAGGAGCATTGTCCCCCAATGTATTCACCATGTCCTCATGGATCTCAGAGGGAGCCGTGCCTTGTAAATGAAGATATTTGATCATGAATCGGGACTTTCTCTATTTTCACAAAACCTGTCCAATGTGAACTTGTCAAAAGAAAATGGGAAGTGTTAGGATCAAGAAACTATCTGCGAGGTAAGGAAGTCTGATGGATTACATAGAAAAAATTAATTGATATAATGCAAGGTTGTCTGTGTAAGGCTCAAAACTCATCAGTTGCCCTCGTAGCCACTTATCAGGGAGACATTAATGTCTAACCCAAATGATTGTATTAATTTCAATAGCAGTTATATTTATTACAATGGGTCAGTTTGTTTCCTTGTGTTGCATTATTTACCTTTGGATTTGTATGCTTCTTAATGTGAGTGAGTGATTGTGTGAGTGATGAACCTCTGTTTTTTTTTCGAACTAACTTGCACGCTTTTTAGGTCTTACAGCCGCTCTGCCAGCCAGACCCCTCCTCACCGAGACAACATGTCGCCCCCACGACGTACCCGCAGCCGCACCCCTGATGATGAGTAGACTCCTGGAACATCAACATTGCTCATGGACATTGACCATCCTGGACATTTCATTGGAGATTTGCCATGATCTGTCAGTGCCCTATCGTATCTGTAACTGGGCGATCGTGTTACATTTTAGTTGGAGCACTTGAGGCAGACAATGCATTTTTTACTTTCATTTTACCCATGCATCAATAAAGTTCATCATTTGTGTCAGAAGTGTTGTTTTGCATCTTATTTCCTGTTTCTTGGCAAATGTGGAGTTTGAATGATTGATAGCAAGGACAGACTGAAGTACTGCAGTATGGAGACCAACAGATGACTGGATAAACACTGGCAAGAAACACTGACTGGATGCCAGTGCATCTCTCGCGCTGTAATTGTCAGCTTGGCGGGAAAGAAGTCATGTTCATGGTTCTATGGAGTTGTGATTTGCCCGATTGATAGCCTGAAAAAAACATGGCTCACTTGTGCTGTATGCTGTTAGAACATGCCTCTGCAACAAGCTGGAACTTTTGATTCTGCACACTCGGGATAGTAACTGCCAGGATCACGTCACGACTGGATTACTGCAATTCAGTCCTGGTGGGTCTTCCGGCAGAACAACTAAACCGTCTGCAACGAGTTCAAAACAGTGTAGCACATCTGGTTCTTATGAAGGGCAAGCGCGATCGTGTGACACCCCTCCTGAAACATCTACACTGGCTTCCCATTAATTTCCGCTGCCAGTACAAAAGTGCTGTTTTGGCATACCATCATTTTGATTCAACCCTTCCGGCATATCTTTGTACCTATCACCCTTCCCCTTCTCTCCGCTCAAGTGAAAAGCTGATAATTCCAAAGCGTAGTACCAAGTCTTTTGGAGAGCGTAGTTTCCAGTTGCATTGCCCCTAGTGTCTGGAATTCCCTGCTGGCTGGCCTACGTGATGCACCAACTATGACCATTTTAAAATCTCAGTTAAAACCCTATATGTTTCGTCTTGCTTTTCTGTAACCTCCTAGTTTTTTTTCAAGTCCTGGTATGATAGTCGTACAAGTGTTGTGTTATGTAGTATGACTAACGAGTAACTGTGTGTAAATGTGGGCTATGCCCGTGCATTGAGTTCTTGCAAGAAATGCACTTTATTAATGCTTTTTTTTATTTAAATTTTTAAAAAAATTATTATTATTATTATTATTATTATTATGTTTGCTTCTGACAACATGGAATTCTGCTGTTTCCTTTAGTTCCTCTGAAGGGTCTAGAAATGCTGGTTCAGGATGGATGAATGGAGCTTATGGGCCTGTCAGCCTTGTAGGCTCTATTAGGCCTCATAGACAAACTTGAACCAATGTATAAAAAAACTTGGTGACAACGGATTCCAGTACAATTTACTTAGTAGTTACATTGAACATACTCTGAACTCTGGTGTTGCACAGCATACATTCAAAGTCTGGATCAGAGGCGGTTTTCACTGGACTAGGATACTCTAGCCAAGGCAATTAAAAAGGTATTTCCTGTCTTTAAATAATGAAATGATTACTGAAACTGTATAGGTAGCAAAATTTGGATAAAATAGCAGGTAATGTATGGCTTTTGAAACTGATTTGTTACAAGAACTGACTGATTAGACGTTGCAATGACTGCAGTGATATTTTGTTGGTTTTTTGTAGCCTAAAGTGGACCTGGCTTTGTAATTCACTTTGATTAGACCCATACTTGCTGCCCTCCAAAGACATTTTACTAATATTTCTCTTAAATATTAGGGACTACATTATCTGAAGAACAAACCATGTTTTTTTTAATGTCTATAATAATGTTTTAAAATATATTTTCTAATATTCAAGCAGCTCAACCCTTACCGTGGTGTCATAAAAACGCTCTGTCTGTCCACCAGTGGTGCTATAACAGACTTGTTTTTTCAAAAACACCCCTCCGCTTTTCTAATTAACATAGCTCAGAAACTATTAAACATTGACAAACACAATGTGTACAAAAAATGCTCAGAATTGGACACAAAATACCACAAAGCAAGCATTTCCTCTGTGTAATGAACATGCATTTATTTATGAATATCTAAAGGGGAGACACGGCAGTGAAAATTGATCATTTGGGCTTGCATGGTCGATTTTGAGATTTGTGGTTTTTTGCACTCTTAGAACCCTCAACAATCATTGTTACAATGATTCAACAATGCCAATCTAGTAAGGTTGAGCTTGAAAATAGCATCTTTCTGTGCAAAAACCATCAATAAAACAGATGACCCACCCTTACAAAAGTGTTGTTGCACAATTTTTGCTCATAAAATGCCAATGTTTGGGCCTTGGCAACGTATAGAAACTTTGAACAAACCTTCGCATGTTTGGTGTCGATCGAAAGCGCGGAATCTCATTCAACCAGTGCAAGGGAGATAACTGCTCTTGGCTTCGTGTACAAAGAGCTATATGATCATTTGCAAGGGATAGATTCAAGCCTTTCAGGTCAGCTGACACGAATGAACCAATGAGAGAGCTCCATTCGCTCCAAATGCTTGGAGACAAGATGGCTGCCTTCCGTTCGACTCTAAAGCGCTCTCTCGTACTTTTAACGCTGTTACCAGGCCTAAATAATAGTACCACACTGTACATGCCTTCAAAGGAAAGAAAAGTAACCAAAGAAATCGGCAGCTAGCGAAAGCAAGACTTGCAAAGGAGGAAAAGAGTGGCAGCGCAAGTACAGATCATCTGGCAGATCACTCGACATCAGTTGTGCGTTATGAGCCCACACCGATGCATCCTCTTCTCGCACCCAGCTTCCGTGTGACCTCTGTTGGCAATCGGCCTACTTTTGAGCGTTAACAAGGTCCTATCTTGCTTCACGATCCATCAGGCTATAAATAGAAGGGCCTTGTGCAATGCTGGAATGCCTCCAGTTGAGCGGGTGTGGCCCGCGAACTAGTCCGCGATAACCACTGGCAGCCGGCAATGCTTATCGCGAACCAGTTCGCGATACACGGAAAGTGGTTCAATGTTTCTGCCCCCGGAGGGTAAAACCTATAAAAATTGATCCTATTAAGCCTCTCTTCAAAATAGCCAGTATTACATAGTTAGCCTCTGAATAGTATCAATTAAACCTTAAAAGACAAGAATGTCAGTTGTGGAGAAACCTGCCTATCGAGGTACATTGATATTGCTGCATACTATACGAACTAGTAACTTTGAAGTTTGATGACGCACTGTGAATGAGCATAAATCGCAGCCAAGTTACAATAAGAATGGTAACTTTCACAATGACATAATTTCTTTTTCTTATGCACACACCTCACACACACCAAAGATGACATATTTACTAGGGAGATGGGACACCGAGTAAGCAAAGGGGAAGGGGCATGCATGGTGACAATTTACACCCGTGACATGATATTATTGATAGGAGGTATATATGAAGCATTGCAGCATTCCACAAATATAGACCCAGTCCTGCACTGAATATAATACTAAATTGACAGCTGGGGGGTTCTTATACGAAACGCAGCCAATTCAAAATCTATTGGACAAGTTAAATCAAAGGGGGCATTGCTGCATGATGAGAAACCATCAAGACCTTGATACAGACCTGTTTACCCTTCTGCAATTTGCGGAAATTTCTGATTTTGAGTCCGAGTCTCCCGCTTTACGTGACGTAAAATAAAATCTTCCGTCGATATTTCGCTTGAAAAAAATCGAAAGGGTAGTATTTGCCGACGGCCGTGCGGCTAGACTCGATGGTGCGATTGTACGCTTTGTATTTTTATTATCATCGGCACGACCGACGTGCAAAAAACCCCTTTCGCATCACGAATGTAAGGCGTTCTGATTGTCTCTTTGTCTAAATTGGGCAATGAGAATTTCGGGGGGGGGGAGGTGGTGGGGGGGGAACGCACTGCGCCGATAACCCACGGAAAAGGACATGTAGGAGAAAGTTCTTGCAAGCTTCTCACGTGCGAAATTTTAAAAGCTATGCTGGCCACAAGAGAGACCACGAAACGGACGCGGAGTGCGAAGAGGCTCCCCCTTCTCCCCCAACCAACTTCGAAGTCGTCGCTAAAAAGGATACGTGCAGAATGGAGCCAAAGTACAAACCTCCTTTCCATCTTTCGTTGCAAAGTCAAAGGATTCGGCCCCCACCACATGCTTTTTGTCAGGTTTGCGAAAGGCCACTTCCGAATCCGTTCATGGGGAAGAAATCGATTGCGATCGGCAACGTTAAACCAGAAATGCACAAGGAGAGAGGAACAAACTGTGAAGGAAGGGCCAAAACAGCTGAAGATATATACAGATCTTACAAGGCCCTCCCTTTTAGTTCAACATTATCGGAGTCAAGTGGGGGTTATTCAGAGCCTTGACAGGACCAATTTTGTACCTAATTTCGTGACTCTTTCTTCCATCTATGGAGGCTTCAGTTAAGAAATTGCTAGTTCAGAAAACGGTGATGTGTTTTCTGTTCATTTTGGAATGATAATGTGTGAACAAGAATCGGTCTTTGAAGTCAAAAACTCTCCGCATTTTTCAGGTTATTTACAAAATCTTCCTCATAGGTTTTTGGGAGTAACAGGTTGCCTGTATCATCCTTGTTCAGAGTGTAACTGAGACATGCCATATGTTTTCTGTTGCTTTGCTAACTGGGATGTTGTGGGTTGGCTGCATGAGACAGCAAGACACAATGAACACAAGGTTAGTGCACTTTTGCATGGGTGTGTTCAGTGAGGGCAACTTCATGTAAACGCCAGGAGGGTTGGGTAATAAGAAGAGACATCATGGGCGCCTTTTTTATGCAAAGGGGCGTCTGTTTAACCAAATCTCGAGAGTTCTCCTGACTGGCTAGTCGAGGGCGAGTGAGACACTCCTACATCTAGAAAAAGAAGGGCAAAAGCCCATACGACTCACATGCTTGACCTTGACCTTTATATGACCTTGACCTTCAGGTGACCTTCAAGGTCAAGGTCAAACAACTAAACCTACCAATGACATCATACACAAAGAAATGCTTTACACATTTTTCCTACCAAAATACATGTGACCTTGACCCAAGGTCAAGGTCATCCAAGGTCATGCAACACAAAGCTGTTAATTCAAGACATAGGAAGCACAATGGTGCTTATTGCACTTTCTACCATGAGATATAGTCACTTTTAGTGGTTCACTACCCCATTTTGGTCACATTTCATAAGGGTCAAAGTGACCTTGACCTTGATGATATGTGACCAAATGTGTCTCATGATGAAAGTATAACATGTGCCCCACATAATTATTAAGTTTGAAACAGTTATCTTCCATAGTTCAGGGTCAAGGTCACTTCAAAATATGTATACAATCCAACTTTGAAGAGCTCCTGTGACCTTGACCTTGAAGCAAGGTCAACCAAACTGGTATCAAAAGATAGGGCTTGCTTTGACCTATATACCACTTGTAGCTAAGGTCGCCATTCTCAATAACGTGGGAGAAAATTGGGAAAATGTGAAAAATGACTGTTTTGAGACCACATTTATGGCTCCTGTGACCTTGACCTTGAAGCAAGGTCAAGTCACTATGTATGTTTTTTGAGGCCTTGTCATCATACACCATCATGCCACATTTGGTGTTGATAGACTTAATAGTCTCCGAGAAAAATCCAACGTTTAAGTTTTTTACGCCGACGGACGCCCGGACGGACGCCCGGACGGACGGACGACACGGCTCAGTACATAGACTCACTTTTGCTTAGCATGTGAGTCAAAAAACAGTTATAATCTCGCAAGGCAGGAAGAACATGGCTGCGTCCCAGCGCCAGAAGCGGTGCAGGGAGGTGCGATAGACGAAATTACTGATGATACAGATAATACACTCAGGTTTGTAACTTGATGAACAGCATGGGTAATATTGAAAAAAAAACAAAATGCATGAACTTTCAATGAAAAAACCAGCTGGTCCGGGTTCAAAACTATTAGACAATTTTGTCCGAAAAATTGTTAGCCTCGATTCAATTCGAACCAAGGCCAGAGAAAGACACGCGGTGGTCATATATAGCAGCACAGCCATGTTCGTAGGTTACATAACTCCGGCGCTATGTGTTTGGGTATTTGGGTCTGCGATCCCCTGTGGGTTTGGGTAAGAGTTGACCACCGCTCCCCCACGTGTTGTAAGAGGAGAATAATTAGGGACACCGTGACTGATTGCGTTTACTATAAACTGTCTGAAGTGATCAGCATGCTTAAGGGCCTTACATAGCTACAATGGCTGAAGGCCGTAAAACACCTATCCATCACCGGGTAGTGTTTGAGTGATGATCGCTAGATTCTGTGCAAAAAGCTGGCATTAAAGCATGTGCAAAAAGTTTAAGTAGATCAAAAAAAAACTATTCGAAAATAGTCATATTCCGACTGTTGTGAACGTATACATGTCTGCACAAAACCAAGAAGATAAGGTAAAAACAAACACACCGTATGTACCTAGCAGACAACACGATCGAAACGTAGCCACTACGCCAGTGTGATATAATTTTATATGTAAACTCGAAAGAGAGCAGCAGATAACTGTTAGTTCTGAGTGAATTGTACAATGTTGTTTTCCTGGTATGGCGAGGACAGCAAATTCAAAGACCCATCGAGTCATGAGTGCATGATCAATTGCACGCATGATGGCGTATGTAACAAAGTCAGATTATGACAAGAAAATGGCATTTAAAGCACAAATAAACTTTCATGACAACCCAAATCACGATTATATTAATAACAACCATTTTACAGCTATGTGCTCAAACCTTTCAAAGCCAAACAAAACAGCACTGCGGGAGTGTACGGACCCGCATCAAAACTAAGTGCAAATAGTGAATCATTCGCTTTTCTCTCATTGCTTCATCTGCCCGAAATGGTAAGCTGCATTC
>JAWQFJ010018137.1:0-12233 GCA_034096865.1 Theodoxus fluviatilis
AAAGATGCATCCGTTCAAATTCCGTGTATCATTCGTTACTTCTTTTATGTTTGATCTGTAACGTTATTTTGATGATTCGTCCCTTCTCTCCTCTACTTATCAGGTATTTGTTGTTTTCATTTCACACAGTGTTTCAATCATTCGTTTGAGGACTCAATAAACCGAGACAAATAAATACACGCTTGTGTTATGATTCATCTAGTGCAGGGACAGTATTCACCCTCTTATCAGTTGTAAACATTATAACATGCTTATGCAATAGAATTGAAACTGATAATGTCTTGATTCTATTCACAGAGGAACTGGACGAAGAAGTAGAAACTGCACAAAGAGAACAGTCATGGTGGAAACCCACAGAACCACTGTGGTAAGTAAAGTTAATGTGCTCTGTCCATTGCTATTAAATTCATGTTGCAGTACACTCAGACACACCAAGAATGCTCTGGTTGGCCTATATGCACACTTCTTCGTCTTAATTTATCTTCATTAAATGAAGACACATTTTTGTCTTGTCTTGTCATATTACTGGGGTAATCCTTGTACAAGGTGAACTAATTCCACAGGTACTCGGGTGTTTGTGGGTGTGTTTCTGTAACCTGCACTCACCCGCCTAAGACATGAGTGTCGGGATCTTTATAGTGCATGCTGGATGTAATCATTGTAATGCATACTTCAGCTTTTCAGGAGTACGCCTTATAGTCAGACATGAAGTTTAGTACTGAGAGTGAGATATGTGAATACTGTGATAGTTCTTGTATCAAGCTGGTGTCTTTTCAACTTTTCTTTTGATCAATTTGATAGGTTTATTCTAAGTAATTAATTTTAAAAACTGGAATTAATGCAAACATTAGATTTCAAAATGTGTGTTCATCACTTCATGGCATGGGCATGTACAGTGAGGCATTGTTCACACTGTGTTTATTGTAGCATTTGTTTTCTCTTTTGCAACATTCAGCGTGGAGAGGATGGATGCAGCAGAACACACAGCTAACAGATGAAGGGTTTGCCATGGAGGAGGATCAAGAAGGTTGGTGTTTGACTTTCTTCCAAATGTGTGTTGATTTAATTTTATACATGTAGTAAAATTAGTCATATAGCTGTGAAAGTGGTGGTTGTTTACACATTGACACTAAATAAGGACTAATATCAAAGACAACTGTGGATTTTGTAATGGTTGTTTATTATTCTGTTGTGACAAATGAATTAGCTGCTCTGTTGTGTTGCATGTTTCGTTGTACGTCTGCCTTTGTGGCAATATTATATACATAGATCCAGACAAAAACGATAATTTGAGATGAATAACTTCACTTTTTTAATGAACACAAAAACTTGTTTCCTTGTGAAGTTTATCAAGCAGAATGAGTACAACAAACGAAAATAAATTGTGAAGTAATCAAGTAATGCATTTTCTGTTTCAGTGGTGTACACAATTCTACCAGCAGATCTACCATCATTTGAAGCCGGTAATATTTTAGTATGTTCTTTCTATGAGAATCATAATGATTGAAACAAAAAATAAAATACAATATTAATAAGTAAAGAATGGTTTTTGTATTTGTCCAAAACTGAAAACAAAGCAACTTGGTTAAATTGTATATCAGTTATAATAAATCACTGCAGTGCTAGGCGAGTTCTTGAGCACAATAAATATTTATCTTAATAATGAATGTATACAAATACAACAGAACCAGCACTGAGCAGGCCCTTGAATTGCGGCTGGATTAGAGTCATAACACGTTTTCTACACACACTCACAACACGCACCGCACACATGAACGCATCTGTATCTGATTAAAAGAGCCAATACTTGCTCAGTCGAAGCCCATGTTTGCTCAGCTGCGCTTCAATGGCCTGAGAATATAACTGATATAAACAATTCAAGGGAGACAATTAAAACAGGAACATGGAATTTTAACATTGGTGTCAGTTTACTATTTCTAGTAGCTGCTAAACAATAACAAGACATTTCCTGAAAAGTAGGTAAAATAATTATAACAATGTAACATAACACTGTTTTGACAGGTGAACCCTCCACCTCCTCAGCCACACCCTGTCAACTCCTGCAGCCTGTAGAGCCAGGGACTACACAGCCATCACATGGCCAACAACATGTGCCGGACCAACGACATCAGCCACCAGCATCAGGCCTATGACTCCAGGATCAACTGTCAACCATCCGCAAGAGCCGGCAGCAGTCCTCCAAGCCCAGTGACACTTCATCCGAAACCTGGAACAGGTACCTGGAGTCTGAAATAGACAGAAACAAAGCCCAAAAAGCATATTTTGAGGCAAAGACCAAGAAAGTCCTGTTTGAATATGAATTATTGCAAAAACAATGGTCTCCAAAAGTCAAGTTAAATGCTAATTACAACTGAGAAGGACAGTGGCCGAAAAAACTCTACTCAATAACCAATGCATGATCTAGACTTATTCTGCATAGGGTTATGTCAGAGATGCTTTTTTATTCAGTTGCAGATTATTTATATTTTGTACTAAGAAGTTTCAGTCTTTTGTGTACAGCCATGATATTCTTACCACTGTGGGTTTTTATTTTTATAAGATTAAATTGTCAGTGCACAAAAACAAATGAGTCATACTTTGTAAAGCTGAAGCTTGGTACGACATTAGACTATCTAATACAATTGGCACATCAAATTGTTTTCAAATGTGGTCATGCTTGACATTTTCAGGCCTTGCACGAAATGCCTGGTTTAACTTGTTGCATGTAACATACACTGATACAGGCATACACAAAACTTCAAGAATATATAGTTATGCATTGTTAATGCTAGAGAAATAGTTCTTTTTATTAGTTAACCCTTTTCTGACTGAAGTCGCCAACTCAAAACAGCAGCTCCCACCTGGGGTTGCCAACTCAAAAATGCAAAAACTCGGGTAAGGTTAGAAAATGTTCAATAACTCTCTTGTATGAGCTTCAATCTTCATGAAACTTGAGGACATAGGAAATAATTGATCATTGCTTCTATCTATGGTGTTCATTTTCTTTTGTCATGGTAACAACAATGCAGTCAACTATAAAGGGAGATAATTGAGGGGAAAACATCCAAACTCTGTAATTCTAACATCAAAAACACTAAAATAATAGTAGCAAATAAAAATGTATTACAATAAAACACAAGAATGACATGTTCCAAGCAGAGAAAATACAACCAAGAATATAATCAAGCCCTCGGAGTGATGAGAACACCTTCTAAACATCAGTTCAGTTCAGTTCATATGCATATGCACCCCCAAATGTGAAAATCAACCTCGTAACACACAAATTGTTCACCCTCAAACAAATGCCTCTAACTGCCTTATTTGAGCTCCAATCTTCATGAAACTTAAGGATACAACAGATAAATGATGACTGCTTCACATGCTTGTTTTTTTCTAGGTTGCCATGGAAACAACAACAGAGCCATCTTGAAGAGGGAGATAAATGGGGAAAAACATGCAAACTCTGTAATTCTGACACCAAATACACTACACAAAATGGTGAAAAATTGTATATTTTTAGCACAGAAGGCAAAAACAATATGTTACAAGCATAGAAAGCACAACAAAGAATAAGATCATCCATTCTGAATGAAGAGACCTGAGCATCGAGTGATCTTGAGCCTAGTAATTATGAATGTTCAGAGTACAGAACAACTTATCTGCTCAGGATGGGGCATGGAATAGAGAATATAACTATCATAAGTTCTACATGTCTTCAGCAACTAGAGGGGAAGATGTTATTCTACAGAATGAGTGAAAATGTCTGGTTTGGCAAGCAGATACTGAGTAAATGATGAAAAACACCACCCACTCCCCAAGCTCACCATCCATTACCCCCCCCCCTAAATCATGCAGCATCAATGATCAGGGTTACTCAAGTCAAGAATCATAGTCTTCCCCACCTTCTCCAGGATCTGGTACATGCAGACGTCGCCGCATATCTCGCTGGTAGTCATGCACAGAGTGGAGCACCATGTGACAGGGGGTGATATACAATGCCATTCCACATTTCATGCACTGGAAATGTGATTCCTTCCTGTGAGTGTATTGCTTTGTCCTTCTGTTGTAGACAGAGCAGCAGACACATATGGCTTGGCCTTCTTGGCAGTTGGTGGACATAGCGACATCCGCATTGTACTCATCAGTTCCAATATCCATGAAGGAGCATTGCGAGCAATTCAAGGATATTCTAGTCCGCACGATAAACAAGCATGCTCCACTGGAAAGGCGGCCCGATTCTACAAGACAAGAGTGCCCATGGTACACAAGCGAAGTGCACATCGCTAAAATCGAGAAGCGAATAGCGGAGAGGCGCTGGAGGAAATCAAATCTGACTGTGCATAGAGATATCTACGTTCAAAAGAAAAACCTACTCAAGATGACTATCAGACATGCAAAAGCACAATATATGAAAGGTCAAATCGAACAAAAAGCGAGAAACCCTCGAGCCATGTCCAATCTGCTAACATCAATTCTAGGCAATAAGGGAAAGTCGAAACCTCTCCCCACCAAACCAACCGGACAAATCCTAGCCAACAAATTTCAAACATATTTCAGAGAAAAAATTGAAAAGATCAGAAAAGCTATTCCCCCCACAACGGTAGCGGAAGAAGCATCTACATCCCTGAACCAAGGTCTGAAAGACTTGTCTCCTTTCCATCCCGAGGAGCTTCGAAAGATCATTCTGAAGATGAAGCCCACCTCCTGCGAGCTTGATGATGTGCCGACAAGGTTGCTACGTCTATGTCTTGACGCATTCCTGCCCATGATTGCAGACCTAGTGAATCACTCCTTAAGATCAGGTGAATTCCCATACACAATGAAGAAAGCAATTGTACGGCCGCTGCTTAAGAAGCCAAATCTGGACGCCGATGAGCTCGGCGGCTACAGACCTGTGTCCAATTTGTGTTTTATATCAAAAATCATAGAGAAAGCTGTTTCCATAAGGCTATGCAGCTTCCTGAACTCGGAGAATCTACTCCCAAAACTCCAGTCGGCATACAGGCCAGGACACAGCACCGAAACTGCACTCCTGAGAGTGTTCAACGATATTCGATGTGCTATTGATGATGGCCGGGTTGCCCTCGTGACTCTTTTAGACCTCTCAGCAGCCTTCGATACCATCGATCATGGTGTTCTTCTGTCCCGATTAAAGAACTTAGGAATATCATCAACAGCCTTCAAATGGTTTCAATCATACTTATCTGGAAGAACACAGACGGTTGTTGTGGAAGGAGGGACTTCGAGTGAGGTGGTTATCACCTGTGGAGTTCCTCAAGGGTCAATTCTCGGACCGTTGCTATATTCCATCTACACAGTATCTCTGAGTGCCCTGATTGATAGTCATCATCTGTCATTCCATCTTTACGCAGATGATACTATGTTATTTACAACCTCGAACCCTGACAAAGACTCTTTCGCTGCGGCAAAAGCTTCCATGGAGAGATGTTGCACCGATGTGAAAACATGGATGGTGAAAAGTCGTCTAAAATTAAATGAAGACAAAACAGAATTCATCATCATCGGTTCTAAGGCACATGTTCAGTTGTTCCCAGAAACCAACATCTCCATTTCGGGAGTCGAGGTCCCCTCGTCAAGATGTGTGACATATCTTGGCGTAAAGATCGATGAGCATTTTTCTATGGGGCCACACGTAAGCAGAACGATCTCTTCCTCCTACTGGCAGCTCCGACGTATCTCAAGTATCAGACAATGCCTGACTGAAAAATCGGCCACAACCCTTGTATTGACGTTGGTGATATCTAATCTTGATTACTGCAATAGCCTTCTGCTAGGTGAAACCCAAGAATATCTCCGAAGACTTCAACAGGTGCAGAACACCGCAGCACGTATAGTGAAACGTCCACCTAGTCGTTCTCACATAACACCCATTCTTCGAGAGCTACACTGGCTGCCTGTCCACCAACGTATTGTGTTCAAAACACTGTGTCATGTGTTCAAGTGCGTCAATGGTTTGGCCCCGCTGTATCTGGTTGAGCTCATCAAGACTTATAAGCCTGTGAGGGATCTCAGATCTTCGGCGCAGTCATTACTCCATGTGCCACGCTACAACACCAAGAGATCAGGGGAGAGAGCATTCTCGTATGCTGGACCAAAACTCTGGAACGATATCCCAGACAGACTGAGGAAATCTCCTTCAATACAGACTTTCAAGTCACAGCTAAAAACTCTTTTATTCAAAGGGTGAACGTGTTGAGCGCCTTGAGCATGCCTTTGGGTGTGAGATTGGCGCTATATAAGAGCCAAAATACATACATACATACATACATCTCTTCCAGACAATGAGTATTCCTGGAGTACTCCAACCTTTCATATGGCATCGGTAATGCCACTTTCTTCCTCTTCTGGGGAGGTTCCTCACTGGAGGGCTCACCTGAATGCTCCCCAGCTCCTGGCAGCTGGGAAGGCTGATGCTCCTCAGCTGGCTGGTCAGTAGAGGTAGAGGGCCTGGGTGATGGTCCAGCAGGCCCAGGTATTGTCTGCTGTCCTTGCCTTGATGTTCCAGGAGATGGTTCAGCGGGCCCTAGGGGTAGTAGTGGTGCTTGTGCTGTTGTCACATCTACAAGCTCTAGGATGAATTGGAGAGTGAAGTCCACTTGAGAGAGTCTCTTCCCTGATATTCTGTTCAGGATGTGGGCTTGCACCTTTGCCATGTGAATGAGATGTGTCGCTGCCCTCTTCCACCATTTCGTTGTTTTGCAATTGAACGCATAGTAGCTCAGATTCTGGTCTAGAGAGTCAACACCCCCCCCCCCATGTTCAAATTGTACATGTGAGCCTGACAATCTCCACTTCCCTGCCATCTCTGCCTCTCTTCCTCTTCCCAGTTGGCACTGGAGCAGCATTTGAGCCATGCCCATGTTCTACTGACCCACCCGTTTTTCCAGTGTAGAGCTTCATATTGCAGACGTAGCCACTCTTTGATTCACAGCAGCAGTACAACTTCAAGCCATACCGGATGGGCTTCTTCGGTATGAACTGCCTGAAGGACACACGCCCCCTCCACGGCATGATGCTCTCATCTACAGCCAAGTTCTGCCCTGGAGAGTAGCGTTCCTGGAATCTATCACAAAGATGATTGAAAAGTTTTATGATTTTGAAGATCTTGTCTCCAGCAGCAGCAGACATCTGTGTGTTGTCAGCAAGGTGCCAAAACGTCAGGATAGCATGGAACCGATCGCGGGGCATGATCTGAAAAAATAAATCAGTTACTCTTATAGTTATGCAAGTAAAAACTAAAACTATTCAACAAAACAAAACAAAATTTAAAAAAATTTCAGTACTGCCCTGATAGTCAAATCATACACTGGAGTAGTCTCAATTTCCATCACATTATGCTTGATACCTCTAAAAGCAGACATCATTTGTTTGTTTACAAATTAGCAGTGTGCTCGCCTGATATTGAATCACATTGTAGGAATATATATATAGCTATGAGAGAGAGATAGCAGAATAAACAAGGAAATAATAATAAATGCATTGTTACCTTGGGGAAGAAGGGTGTCTCCAGGATCGGATGAGTGGACCAGAAGTGTCGAAGCTCCGGTTTGTCGATGATTCCCATTGCCATGAGAAGTGCAAGAAACTTCTTCATCTCCACACGATCTGTCATCTTCCACAACTTGATGTAATAGCACGCTGTGGCAGTCTGTGCAGCTTGATTCGCATATTTGTTTGTTTCAGTCACCATGAGATCAATATGCTGTCATCCACAAAAAGTTCGAAGTAATCCTTCGGTGTTTGGTTACTAGGAACAGTCACTTTCAAACCCTGTTGACTGGTGAATGTAGGCACATCATCAATTTGTCTGTAATCCACCTTAATCCGTCCATCATCATCATCAACATCGGTTGCAGCTGTTCTGCTTTGCCTTCCTGAGCTGGCTCGTCTGCCATGCCCACTTCGAGTTGTAAGGCTTCTCGATTGAGATCGAAGTCAAGATGACACAGGGGACCTTGAACGAGCTGATGCACTCGTCGAAGGCCTATCCTCGTCAGATTCAGTCGATTCTGGGTCAAAATCTGATAAAGCATCTTCAAAATCATCATCAATCTCACTATCGCTATCGAGGTGAATCTCGCGGAAATCGTCTCGACTCGACTCACGGCTTTCTTGGTCCATTTTCTTCACAAAAACAGGAAAATCCGCACATCAATCGCCATCACTCACGTACTGTGTACACTTCTAATGGATGTGACTCTGAGATATTAGAGAATCATAGTAGCGTCCTCCACGAACTTCGCATTGGTATAATTCGTATCTAAATCAGGGTGCGCGCGCATCACAAGAAAGTGACGAACTTCGTCTCTCTTATGTCGCATAGAACAGCAGACAAATTTCTTTGCTGTGAACGAATGGATCAGAGTAGAGGTCCATTGCTGGCTGGTGAGGAATCTGATGCACCATTATAGAATAACACTCTTAATCAAAAATCAACATGAAATCAAGTCCCAGACTGGTTGAAAGTACTGTTCCAGGGGTGGATCAGTTTATTTTGGAAGGGGGGGGGGGGGGGGGGGTTTCCAAACTTTTTTTAGCAAGCAGGGGGGGGGGGGCTTTCCAAGTTTTTTTTAGCAAGTGAAGGGGTGGGGGGTGGGGGAAATTTCCAAACTTTTTTTACCAAGCGGGGGGGGGGGGGGGGGGGT
The DNA here is from genome assembly GCA_034096865.1 of Theodoxus fluviatilis. Lineage (NCBI taxonomy): Eukaryota > Metazoa > Mollusca > Gastropoda > Cycloneritida > Neritidae > Theodoxus > Theodoxus fluviatilis. The sequence goes on from JAWQFJ010018137.1 coordinate 8,667, forward strand.
GTTTCCAAACTATTTTTAGCTAGCGGGGGGGGGGGGGGAGGGGGAGGATTTCCAAACTTTTTTTAGCAAGCGGAGGGGGTGGGTGGGTGGGGGGGTGGGGGAAGGGGCGGGTTTCCAATCATTTTTTAGCAAGTGGGGGGTGGGGGGAGTTTCCAAACTATTTTTAGCAAGCGGGTGGGGGGGGGGGGGAGGGGCGGGTTTCCAATCTTATTTTAGCAAGCGGGGGGGGTGGGGGGGGGTTTCCCAACTATTTTTAGCTAGCTGGGGGGGGGGGTGTTTCCAAACTTTTTTAGCAAGTGGGGGGGGGGGGGGGGAGGGGCGGGTTCCCAATCTTCGTTTAGCAAGCGGGGGGGGGGGGGGGGGGGGTGTTTCAAACTATCTTAAGCTAGCGGGCAGGGTGTTCCAAGCTTTGTTTAGCAAGCGGGGGGGGGGGGGGGGGTGGGGGGGGGGGGGGGGGAGGAGGGAGAGAAGGATTTCCAAACTTTGTTTAGCAGGTGGGGGTGGGGGGGCGGGTTTCCAAACTTTTTTTAGCAAGCGGGGGGGGGGGGGGGGAAATGGTCTCATCTGGCGCATTTTCATGACAAAAATTTATATATATATATATATATATATATATATATATATATATATATATATATATATATATATATATATATATATTCTTTGGATGCTAGTCTTTTGTAGGCCAAGCAGTTGGTTGCTTAAACTACGCCTGAAATGTTTACTGTTTGTCAGTCAAGCCCTTTCATTTTACAAATCTGCAGTTGAAACGACATGGTATCATTTTCTTGTGATTACAGTAACGTTAGGACAACTGAAGAATGCAAAAATACTCACCGAAAAGGAGTTCGGCAAATCGTCTGTTTTCATGAAGTACGTATGGGCAAAACTTGTGAATTACCATATCGCAGACAACCGGATGTCACGTGGCAGCACAAAGTGTGACGTAGAATGCAAGAATTCCTCATAGCGAAGTGAATTTCAGTTCGCCGAGGACGCTACTATGATTGCCTATTCTTCGGGTTGCTTCATATATACATTTTTGGTATGCAATGTATATTTGGCACCAAGATACATTGCTTTTGTTATTTATTAGTTACACTATTCTTAACTTTTTTGTATGTGGCAGTTTTTTGAGATTGCAAGAGCAAAATTAATGTATAGTTCTTTTTACTGTATTTCATTTATGTAATCAAACATTGAGTGAGTGCCTAAAACAATGAATGAAAGTTATTGTGTTAGTGTTGATTTTTACTGCATACTAATAATTTCTATGTCCTCTGTCATTTCCTTTTCCTCACTCAGATATATGTGCAGTATACCAACTAGTTTAACACTTATTTCAAAATAATGTATAATTCAGGCAGTCATATTCCTTGAAAACTGTCAATAGCACGACCCTGTCCAAAGAACATGCTCTGTGCTATCTGTACAATACACTGGGGTTTACTTTGACTAAACAAGACGACTTTGTCCAAACAGACATTCTGCTTTTCACAGGTTTGATGTTGTTCTGATGGGTGCTATTCGCAGGTTTCACTGTATTTTTTTAATTGATTTTACAAGTCATGTGCTTATTTATTAATTAATGATTATTATTGTTGTGTGACAGGTTCCCTGGTTTGGTTTTGCTGTCATTTCATTGATGATGTGTGGGGGGGCTGCCAAATATTATGAATTGTTGAAGAAGAGGAATTGTGTCTGCGATTTGATTTTCGGATTTGCAGTACATGAAATGTACATACTGTTTCTTGTTGAAAAAAATGTATGTTTTTTATGGGAAAACTTCACACTCCCAAAGTCAATAAAGTTAATAGGTCCTAATGCTGTGTATTGTGATATCAACTTCTTGTGCTCGTGTTCTGTCTCAATAACATATAAAAACCGCTGGCGCTGAACCTCCAGGTTTTGGCATTTAAAAAAAGATCGGATTCGAACCCGCAACCTCTCGAGAAAAGAGGGGGAAAACACACACACACATAAAAACCCCCCAAAAACACAACCTCGTGAAAAAAGAGAAGAAATAAAAAGTTTCAGCGCAGAATCAAACCTGGTCATGCATGACCAAGAGTCGAACGCTCTACCAGCTGAGCCATTAGAGAATTGCTATGACGGAGTGTTTGTAAAGCATGTAAATCCAATTCTAAGCTATCGGCCCAGGAACAATCAACCATATATTTTAAACATGATGGATAGGTTCAGGAAGCTCCTATTATGACATGTTTTGCTTTCCTTTGGCATGTCATAGACGCTGAATTAACACTCACACAGTCACACAGAGGAGGAAGTGTATTATAGATGTTCAACCCAGACATGTGCATTCGTACTCATTCAGTGATTCACGCACACACCGTGTGTGGTACTGCTACCGAGTACCGTCATTCTACAAGCAACGAGTCAATCCTGTTAACACGATTCATAACTGGTAGGTTTTTAGGCTAGATTCGCTTCGAAAAGTTGCAGAAAATCTGATGGTGGTAACAATCTGACGGTATAACAAGTTTTGACAAGGAAAAAACCAAGCAAGTAATCATTCTGACCGTTGTCAGCCATGTTCACCACGACAACGGCAGGATTCTAACGCATCATGAAGAAGGCTGAAATGGTCGGTGTCGGTGGTTGTTGTGACTCTTGACCGGTACTGTACTCCATGCACCTTAACGGTCCGTGTGATTCGGGTGTAATCTTAAGCTTAACGACGTTTATTGGCAGTATTACACCCGAATCACACATAGACCGCAGGGCGTGCCTTCGGATAACAACTCCTTCTACAGGTCCGCTCAGCCAAAATATGGACGATGTTCCCATATTATATTATGATAGTACATGGTATTGGGGATTGAAAACAACAAAGTTCCCTCTTCGATCGTATCTATTAAACAGTGAAAAATGACTTTTAAAAGTGCGAATTTGTATGATTCAAAACTATACAGGAGTTACTTCCCGTGACACATTTTCGTAGTTTTGGCCAATCAGAAATTAGGTCAGATTTACTGCGGAGATTTCACCATGGCAGCGTGTGCATGGGCCAATTGTAAACAGTGGCTACATCAAGCTTTTTAAACTTGAAAAATTCTATGAGGTAGGCTGTGTAGCATTTTAATAGTTCCTAGTGCTAGACTTGCATGCGTGGCGGCTATTATGCAGTCTAGGTGCAGCAGGTTGGGTTATACATAGTAGGGCTGTCTTTCCAGAAGTAGTCTAACGTACTAGCCTTGAAGTTGTCGACAGTGTTCGCAGATACGGCGTATTCACCCTTCTCAAAAAATCTCCTCGCAAATGACGTCACGTTATACGACGTCAAATGATGACGTCACAGATTTTGCAAAATGGAGTCTGTTGAATTGTTTTCATTGAAACACCAAAATGTAAAAAAGTCACTTTCTTTTCAAACCTCGATTCTGAAAATTTGATAATATTGAATGGGACCTAACTTCCAGTCAGTGTGCAAAATCTCAAGGAAATCCGTCCAGTAGTTTTTGAGATATAGGCCGTGGAGACGGGACAGACAGACAGACAGACAGACAGACTAATAAAAACCGCTGGCGCTGAACCTCCAGGTTTTGG
>JAWQFJ010018138.1:0-12500 GCA_034096865.1 Theodoxus fluviatilis
ACAGATATATGACTAATTTGACTACATGTATAAAATTAAGTCAACATACACATTTGGAAGAAAGTAAAACACCAACCTTCTTGATCCTCCTCCATGGCAAACCCTACTTCTGTTAGCTGTGTGTTCTGCTGGATCCATCCTCTCCACGCTGAATGTTGCAAAAGAGAAACAAATGCTACAATAGTAGTGGTATAAATAGAACATTGTAAAAATTTACTATCACACAAACTCTTGATACTCTTTCTCTCCCCCCCCCCCCCCCCCCCCCCCCCCACACACACACACAGTGTGAACAATGCCTCACTGTACATGCCCATGCCATGAAGTGATGAACACAAAGGAGGAAAACAAATGTTAGCATTAATGCCAGTTTTTCAAATTCATTCCTTAGAATACACCTATCAAATTAATCAAAAGAAAAAAGTTGAAACACCAGTTTGAATACAAGAACTCTCAACAGTAATTCACATATCTCACTCTCAGTACTAAACTTAATGGCTGACTATAAGGCATACTCCTTAAAAACCGAAGTATGCATAACATCCAGCATGCACAATAAAGATCCCGACACTCATGTCTTAGGCGGGTGAGTGCAGGTTACAGAAACACCCAGCAAACACCCGAGTACCTGTGGAATTAGTTACCTTGTACTAAGGATTACCCCTGTAAGTAATATGACAAGACAAATGAAGAAGATCAAGAAGAAGAAATGTGCATATAGGCCAACCAGAGCATTCTTGGTGTGCTGAGTGTACTGCAACATGCTTTTATACAATGGACAGAGCACATTAACTTTACTTACCACAGTGGTTCTGTGGGTTTCCACCATGACTGTTCTCTTTGTCATTTTCCACTTCGTCCAGTTCCTCAGTGAAAGAATCAATACATTATCAGTTTCAATGACATTGTTTACAACTGATAAAAGGGTGAATAATATCCTGCACTAGATGAATCATAACACAAGCGTGTATTTAGTTGTCCCGGTTTATTGAGTCCTCAAACGAATGATTGAAACACTGAAGAAAACAACGAATACTGATAAGTATGAGGAGAGAAGGGACGAATCATCAAAATAACGTACAGATCAAACATAGAAGAAGTAATGAATGATACACGGATTGAACGGATACATCTTTCAATCATGTACATTCATTATAGTCACTTATGCAACACCGAAAGTGACAATATTAAACTTACTTTAGCAAGTAGAATGCACACGGCAAAAGGACGTTGATTGTCAGGCCATTTTTGGTGAAGGGAGGTCACTTCAGTTGCATTGCACGTTAGGACGGGGATTTCCCCTGATAGCGTCTGCTAGGAACTGAACATCATTTATGCACCAACAGAACAATGAAAAGAGAAGTACTATTAGTTCTCACCTTCATCCTCTCTGATTCCATGGATCAGATTTGATTTTGCCCCGATGATCTGCTGTAAAGTCTCCTCGAATGGCAGTGGAGGCCCGGCCTTCCCACCGCCAGTCTTCTGAGACTCCTGCTGTCTCTTTATCTCTTCGTTCCTCATTGCTTAAAATTTTTCCCTGTCTTCATTCCACGAACGATTCTCAACACCCACAGCTGTCACTTTCTCTGCAATTTCTAACCACCTCCGCTCCTTCCTATCCATTGAGACCTTGTTGTTAAATTTGCTAAAAAGCCACTGGCTCCCGCCCATCGCCACCTCCTCCACCAACACACGCATTTCAGTTTTGCTGAAGTTTTTTGCCCTTGCCTTTCTCTCTTTTGTCTTGCAAGTCATGTTTTTATATCTACTCCACAGATTTAGATATAGATCCATGTCTACTCAAAGAAAACACAACGTAAACAAGGAAATGAATAACAACAAACGTGTGTGCACATGCGCACATGAGGTCAAGGTCATCTGAGTTGACCGAGACCAAGATTTAGCAAAACCCGCGTTATTTTCGCTTCGTGAATGGGGATTTAACCTAGCACCTACCCTCGCAATAGCTAAATCGGGTTTAGAGATAAATCGGGGTTAAAATAAATCGCTGTTGTGAATACGGGCCCTGGACGCTATCTCAAAAACCTCTGTGTGAGGCCTGATTGACGTTAGAAGGACAACATTTGAAATCCTTGCCTCACTCCCCACTTCTGTTATTATCCTTGTACTGTATTTAGTTACTGTATGCTTTGCACATGCTACCCAAGGTCCCCAAAGCAAAACAAAAGAGAAAAACTTTATCAACAAACATTCGTGAAGATATGAGTTTAAGAAGATCCTGGGTAGTGTCAAATCCTGCACTGACACATTCAATGCAGGTGGGGAGTGTGCGTATGTGTGCGTATGTGTCTGTATGTCTGTGTGTATGTGTGCCAGTGGCGAAGTCTGCATGGTTGACATGCATTTACATATCTTGTGTCGAGAAGAGATTAAGGTAAACAAAGAATGCTTGAAATATGCAGATTGATAAAGCATTGACTTATGCAAAAAACAAAACAACACAAAAGTTCAAGGATTATTCTTCTAGTCCTGATTCTTGGAAGCTTTTACATCTTGTGTCAGAAACAAAAAACAATCGTTTGTCTTAAATAAACCCAACTGAATCACTCTGATTCAAAGAACCACATAAGACAACTCAAGAAATGACAAAAACCTCTACACATCTTGCACTGATTTTTATGATGCTCCTCTTCACTACATATCAATTAGTGTTAAAAGTTTTACTTGACAAACTTTTTGAAAGAAAGTACACACAGGCTTATACACACATACACTTATATATGCACACACACACACACACACACACACACACACACACATGTGTAAATGCAAGCCTGCATGTATGCACACACACACACACACATACCCACAAACACACACACACACACACACACACACATTTCAAAAGAACAAAGTGCTCTGGTGATAACAATCATCAATATCCATTTCGTTCATTTAATTTGTCACCATAATGACATTTCATTCACCTGATTTCATAAACAATTTGGCATACCATATAATAAACAGTCTGCTTCTTTTCATTCAAAAAAGGTAACCTTGACAAGTTTACAACAATTCTCCACATTCACCTGTCACAACACTGGAGCAATTATCACAGCATGTCCTTCAAATCCTTTTCCCCCCCCACTGAACATCAATGAAATAAAATATCAACTCTATGAATTGATACAATTCATTTGAAGGACAGAAGTCATGAAAACATATGCCTTCCTCGAAACAACTGACAAACCCTTCCTTGCATCATTTGGTGGCATAATAAAAGTTGTCATGATCAGTATAACATCAATTCTGAATTTCCCAGATATCATTATTTCAAAGTGGAAGTTTATCACCGAATATTTTCCTGCAACATTTCAGCTGCTAGTACTGCCAACAACAGCTCTGTGTGCATGGTGAAGACCAGGCCTTCTGGAAGCTCTCTATTTCTCTGGTTTGGGGAGGGTCTTCATGTACTTGCAGATGATGGACAGCATGACTTCGTCTGCACCACCACCAATGGATAGCAGACGGAAGTCCCTGAAAATGAGAAAGATGTATTTTGGGGGACAGAAACCCTAAGGAGCCATCCCCAAATAAATCTTCAGAATATTGAATTGAAGAAAGAATTGCTTTCAGGAATGGAATATTGGACACATTTCAGAGCAAGAGGGCACTGATATCAACAAAATGAAGGCAATATATACAATACCATAACAAGAAAAGGCACTTCTTCCATTACCTCTGTCTCTCTCAATTCCAAATCTCATCTCTCTCACCATCCCCCATGACATCTACAGCATCTAATCATATGCACGTTTTTCTGGACCTCTTTTTGTTCTTTCCATATATTGTTGCTTGTGTGAAAACTGCATAATGTGTAGTCTTTGTATTTCAAGCCAGCCATGGGTTGTATTTTCCTTTCTGAAAAAAATCTAAATAAATATTTGTCCCCTTGAAAGCTTACAAGGCATCGTGCCACTCACACTCCCAGTGGCAGTTACTTACACCATGCCCACTGATATGGACACAGCCATAGTCTGCCCTCATAGCCGCAGGCTCTGTGCATCCAAGTTTGGGCATTGGATCACCCTGCATGCATGTATGCACAAATCTACCTTATTTGGGATCCAAAATAGCCAAGGCATGTAAGGCCAGAAATCAATGATGACGAAGTTATGACTGTGCACGGGAAGCAAGGTGAAAGTCAGCAAAACAGATTTTCATAAAACGTAGTGAAAAATCAGTGCAATTTATCATATTTATGTAATTCCTTTCCTGAACTTCACATTAAAACAAAGAAAAAAGAAAAAAGAAAAAGAACACACACTCACACACATCCCTACCCAGATTTCCCAGAATGTGCAAGAATGAATAGATAATAATGTGGTTGAAACATCTCATTTTGTTATTTTTCCCACTTTAGCACTATTTTCTCATGCACAGCCACAAATAAACAGCATTTGTAAATTAGAAATGTCAACAGAATTTGTCAAGGACCTCAAAGCTTGGTGTTTAGAAAACTCAGGTTTCTTCCAGGAGATCTTGGGTCCCAGTCAAAATATAAGCAGTCAAGGGGCTTTCCCCTTGTCACCTACAAAGTGGTTCAGGACGCATTGACTAGTGTAGTGGACAACTGCAAGTTTTCTTTTTCTTCCTATTCATCATATCAAAAGCAGTTTTCTACAGCTGAGCTTTCATCAGGATCAAAGTGACAGAGTGGAGTGGATTCCTACCTGAAGAAGCGACTGATGAGCACTTCGTTGGTGAAACCCATGCCTCCCCAGTACTGCAGACAGGCATCAGTTAGCTCCCTTGACAGACGCCCAGCCTTCAGCTTGCACATGGAGGCAAGCTTAGTTACGTCATTGCCCTGGATGTACATGGCTGTAACACAGGGAGACAAACAGAGTGTATTTTCTTGATTGAGTGGGCAATCTCACCACATGTACACATGTATCTCTGCATGAGGGCAATACCTGAATGTATCTGTGTGGGATCCAATGCATGAGTCCCCATGAGTGGAAGTCTATAATCGTTACCTCTGCCAAAATGTTACAATTTTCCCTTAGTAATTAGTTATTCTGCAAAATAACTCAAAAAGTTCAAAACAGATTCTGATGAAAGTTGGTGCAAGGTCAGTGTCCCAAGGAACAATCCATTCAATTGTGGAGGTTGTCTGTTATCTTGCATTGGAATTGGAAGCAAAAAGATGTACTGATGACATCAAACTATTGATTAAACTGACATATATGTACCACACTCAGAGACTGCTAGCAGGCACTAAAATGTACTAAACTTTGAAGTGTCAGGCCTGGCTAGCAGAACATCCTGCCTGAGTTACACAGACCATGGAAGAGAAATTGTGGTTTCCTTGGCAGAGATTACAGCTCTTGAGTGCTCTAGTAAATTATTGTTGTGTGTCTGTGTCTGCATCTGAGGCCCCTTTTCTTTGTATTCTTTGTTGTTATGTTAAGTTGCAACAAAACATATCTTTCTTAAAATGCAGTTGTTCTTGCTGATATGCATTCTTCGTGGTATCTGAGGACAACTTGTGGCCGAAGCTGTTCAATACTCCACTCAATATTCAACACTCCCCCACCTGGCTGGAGGCCCTGGCAGCTGGAGTTTTGGGGCCTACTCCAGTAGCTCAGCCAGGGGTGGCCTCAAGGGGAAACAGGGTGGGCATCAGAATAATGGTCAATCATACCTTTGGTCTGCCTAATCTACAAGCGCAACATGGGCATATGGTAATATATAACTAGCTCTGAAGGGTGACATAGGGAATGCATCCCAGTGGTTCACAAAGGGCTACCCAAAACCTGACTACACTGCTGACTGGCTTTCACAAGCGAAAAGAAAGATTGGCTCAAAGATTCACTGCATTTGTGCAACAACACTCCACAGTGCCAAGCCAGTCTATTTGGTGACATAAAATGGAACTTGTAGTTGTAAAAGCCAAACTCCAATGCACACATATGGTGTTTTCACTATGAATAATTTATCTGCCTTCCTCACCTGTGGCTCTGTACACCAGAGACCGGAGAGCCTCCAACTCCGTCTCCAACTCTGCAAGGCGGAAGTGGACAACTTGGTTGGAGAGCACCGACTTCCCAAAGATCTTGCGCTGTCCAGCGTACTCCATGGTCATCCTGATGCAGGTCTGCATTGGCAGCAGGGCTGTAGAAAAGATATGAGAGTTTATGGTCTTCAGATGAGTAAAGAAAATGAACGAATGAAAGAATGAATGAATGAATTAATGGGTTTCTATGGCTAATTAGCCTCTGCAGGCTATGTAAGGCCATTGATGGAGAAAATCACTAGAGCTGTATAGAGTAAGTGCAAGTCATAATTTACCTAGTTATTCATCTCTTATGATTGCCCAGGGAGACACAATAGGTCTATCCCCACGCCCGACCCACAGGGTGTTGCCCAGGGAGACACAATAGGTCTATCCCCACGCCCGACCCACAGGGTGTTGCCCAGGGAGACACAATAGGTCTATCCCCACGCCCGACCCACAGGGTGTTGCCCAGGGAGACACAATAGGTCTATCCCCACGCCTGACCCACAGGGTGATGAGCAAAGGACGACAGGCTTACTAACTCCGGTTTGAGAACAGACATGGGTGATAAGTCACTATATAAATTCACACCATTACCTTTACTGCCAGAACACCTATGGGACCCTGGTGTTACTGCTTTTACTCTCTCAAATTTCTGAACAGTTATTTGCAATGCTTCAACTCCGCAGGTTTCCAGCTGATGAGAGGACGCTGAGTGGCTCTAGCCCTGTGCTGTGCTCTCTGATGAACTCCTCCATGTTGGTTCAGCATGGATTAGCGATTTCAAGACAAACTGTACAGTCAAGACAGTGCACAGCAATCGAACTGCTGACGTTTTCAGCTGTGGTCTTCGAATTGCCACGGTTCATATATTTTGGAAAGTACTAGGGCCCACTAAGAACTGGGTAGTAATAATGGCAAAAGTCCTTGGGAGCAGCAATGCCAATTTCAATCAATTTAGGTATATATGCCTTTTCATGTGATTGCTGATTTTGTCTGATAGACTGTAGGTGAGTTACATCTTTTCACTAAATGCTATTGGAGAAGATTCCCAAATCTCAGCAGCCAGGAGTGCCATCATATGAAAAGGGCATTGGGTGGCTCCAGCCATGCGTTCTGCTCGCATCTCACTGTGAAAGGGTGTGTCTGGTGCATACAAAAGATGGAGCATTACCTCCAGCAGCTCCCCAGAGGCGCTCCTCCTGGAACTGCAGCATCTGGTAGGTGAAGCCCTGGCCCGCCTCTCCAATGATGAAGCTGGCTGGCACGCGCACATCCTCAAAGAAAATCTGCGCAGTGTCAGAGGACCGCATCCCCATCTTGTCAATTGTCTTTGCGATGTGGATGCCTGGAAGTGGAAGACATGTTGGGATAGGCGATGTCTGAGGAAAGGATTACATGAGCTTGTATGCAAAAGAAGATATCAGTGGTTGAAGTCAAACCCTGTGGTTCATTTTATGTAGATACTTAAGCACATCTAAAGAATGGCCACTCTTGTGACACAATTACTGGTTGATGCAGATACACACAAACATTTCAAGTACAGCTTGAAAGACAGACTGAAATGGTACAGTCTCAACCCATGTTGGGATAGGCGATGTCTGAGGAAAGGATTACATGAGCTTGTATGCAAAAGAAGATATCAGTGGTTGAAGTCAAACCCTGTGGTTCATTTTATGTAGATACTTAAGCACATCTAAAGAATGGCCACTCTTGTGACACAATTACTGGTTGATGCAGATACACACAAACATTTCAAGTACAGCTTGAAAGACAGACTGAAATGGTACAGTCTCAACCCAGAAGAGCTGGCGCCGGTGGCTCTGGACAAACCCCAATGGTGTACCCCCATCCTGTTGGTTACACCTCCCTTGAGAGAGAGCAAAGAAGCCAGGCACAATTTTCCCAAGAAAGACATCACAGAATGTGTGTCAGTCCCAGTGCTCCCTTTGCTCCCCTCCCTGCTAGCCTAGACTGGGCTTGCAGAGTCACCCCTGATATAACAGACAGACACACAGATCTAGACATTCTTGAATCTAAAGGTGTGTTCTAATTGGGTGAAGCTTCAGCCTATTTCAACAATGTTATGACCTCGTGTAAGTGATTTTGGGAGATTGCTAAGTATCCAAAGTTTGAAGTAGACTTAGTCGATCATGTTCATCTAAGTCCAATGTACACTTTAACAAGTAGGCTGAGGCTATGTAATGATTGGCCATATAAGGTCACTTCTTCAATAGAGAGATCCAGAAAGTCTAGGCCATACACTGAGCTACATGATACTACTACTAGCATCATATAGCTCAGTGAAGCTGTAGCCAAAGAACGCAAGTTACACAAAGAAGGCGCTTAACGCGCGTCTGTGCGAAACGAGTGACGGCAACGCCCCCAAGCGGCTGCGATGGTGCTGCAGTAAACATATAGAGTAATGCTGAGTTTTTTAATTGTATTTTACAGTAAAATTGCTTACAAGAACCCTTCACCTTACCAGGCATAGTTACTGTGTTAACACTAACAGTAGTGGTGGTTTGTACGGCAGAATCAAGGATTGCCAGGGTAAAGTACAGTTGAGACTCGGGTCTACATCGGATCTACGTGTGTGTGTGTGATGACTGTCAGTGGGGCAGACTATAAGACAATGTTGCACTCTACTCTTGTTGTGGGGGGGTTCTCCTGGCTTGCACTGGGAAATCGAAGTGACAAACACTGGTGGTCATTTTCAATAAACTTTATTCACGCACTGATCGCTACACAGTGATGAAAATCAGTAATCGTTGTCGTACTCGCTTCACTCTACGCACAGTGTCACAGAGGACTCACTCCTTACAAAGTTAAGCTCTCACCTCTGTCGCATCTGCTGCTCGTGTCTGACTCGTGTCAGTCGTGTCTGTCTCTCTCTTGCTTTGTCGCTCCTAGATCTCCAGACCTTTTGTGAACGAAGCTGCTCGAATAGTCTCTCGTGTCGAGCTCTAAATCGACTGGCGTCACGTGACCTGGTGACCGAATTATCAGAGCAACTGCTAAACTGCACAACATCAAAATCACGCACTATAAAGATCCTGACGCTCATGTCCTCGACGGGTGGGTGTCGGCCACAGTAAAAACACCCAGCACGCACAATTTCTCCTTTGTGGAAAACAGTGTGCCAGCGCCCTTGGCAGCAGGAGACTGGTCTCATTGACTTGAGACACTACACACTGAGAGACAGCCTCAACATCGGCTTAAGCGCCTTGAGCATGCTGCCAGCATGGATACGTGCGCTATACAAGTAGACATCATCATCATCAGCCCGAGCAAAGAATAACAAACCAAAGGAACGATAAATTTGACAATAATTATGAATATGCAAAGCAGTGTAAACATTTCATAAGTTCCCTTTTATTCAATCGACAACCAATGCTCTTTAGCTCACTAATTACTATTCAATGGGGGAAATTAATTTCTGAATAAAATTTAGCATTCTGGCATGCTGCAATAGTCTGGTTTTACGATTCAGTCACCAACAGCACAAACTTGAATATCATCAAAAGGTCTGATGGTTGTGTGAATAAAAAAAAAAGAAAAAACAAACATTAGAATTTGACTGTTTTCATTCACCAATTCCGTGTTAATTGTAAGCTTTATATCACAATGTAGATGGGAAAAAAAGGTGCATAAATACCAGCTTTATTGCAGGGAGTCATTTTGCTACAAATTACATGGTAATTTTGTTGACAAATGTGTTCGGGATTAATGAGAAACATGCATTCGCACAACATTGTCTGTATTTACATGTTGCACTGTGGTCTGTTTACCTCCCTTGATCTGCTCAACAGATCAGCCGCTTGAGAGCGCTGCTTTTCAAGCATCATCACTTTTTGAAAAGGGAAAGCCTCGGGTGCGCCTTCTTTGTGTAACTTACATTATTTGCTGTAGCGTAGGCCTAATCATATGCAACAGTCCCAGAATGCAACTGTGCTAACTCCATTTCGGCCTTCATTTAGTTCAGGTACAACACTCAGTTAGAACCTACCTGAGGGAACAACCACCAAGCAAGACAGCTACTGGTCAATGTAGACACACACAACACCAGGAAGAAAGGTGGCACTGACCAGGCAGGTTCATGGGGAGGCAGATGAGGGACTTGTTGGCATGGGCAGGGCCAGGTCCCGTGTTGGCCAGCAGGCACATCCAGTCTGCCTGTGTGCCTGTCGTGATCCACATTTTGCCCCCATTGATGACCAGGTCATCGCCCTTGCGCTCAGCCTTTGTAATTATGCCTGTAAACATTCAGCCATTGCCATAGAGTTCTTATATATTTCTTATGTGAATGTCCAAGAATTATCATATTGTTGAAAGGAAACTCAGCAGCAGCTAAGTATGGCAGATCAGGGATTTTACATGTTTCTAGTCTACTTGTAACTTACTGACTCCTGCTACTATAACATTCAGCAAGAAAAGAAGCATGATGAAAGAAATACAACTCAATAATTATGAATGCGACAGAAAGCTGGAGAAGACTAAAGTACGTCATTCACTTGGTATCAACAAACTATAGTTAATATTTTTTTTTTACTTAGAGGAAGGAGGCTCTATTTTACTAACTAAGGAGAAAGGGAATGAAGCAAGAATGAGGAGCATTACTAATTTACTTACTTGCAACATCAGATCCTGCACCCACCTCACTAACTCCCAGACAGGCAACAAAGTCTCCAGCGATGGTGGGTTTCAAAAACTGCTCCTTCAGCTCATGGTTTCCAAACCTGCAGGTGAAAATGAGGGTCATGATTTATGTAACCTCTACAGTGCTTTTACATGATTTTTCTTCTGTTTCTGCCAAACGAACCATCTGTTTGAATCTCAACTAATATCTTGTAACATGCAACTAATATATTCAAATATATGACACAAAGACATTCTAACATTAGACCCATCTCTACTCAATGGTAAATGTTCCCACCTAACGTTGACTTCTGGCAATATCAAAGGTATTTTATGTTGCTAAACAATGCAGGATCTATGCAGTACTACACACTGCATTTTTTGCCAGGAGGCAAATGCAAAAAGAGTTCTTACAATATTGGCACCTGTAAAGTTTCACATCATAACTCAATGACTATGTATGCATGCATGCATGCATGCACACACACTCACACACACACACACATATGCATGTATGCACACACACACATGCACTCTAAAGTTATGTAAGAAAATGTCTGCAACTATACCCTAGACTGATCACCTCTTCATTACAATTTCAGATGGCCAAATAGATCTTCATGCAAATACTAATTTTCAGTGCTGAAATACAAAAGTGGAAAAAACATTCCAACAAATGCTAAAGGGCATTGATATCATTCGGGAGTTAAACGTCTGTCAAATCATAAAAATGAACACAAAAACACAAAAACTTGCTGTTCACTACCACTGTGGTGTATGAACAGTTTTACCTGGCAAGAGCAGGTGTGGCCATGTCTGTCTGCACTCCGATTGCCATGGGAACGCCACCACAGTTGATGGCGCCCAGTTCTTCTGCCACAGCAATGCTGTAGGTGTAGTCCAAGCCCAGACCCCCGTAGTCTGCAACAGGAAAGATACGTGTACAATTCCAGACATTCCTTACACCAGAAAACACTCTCCCTCAAACGCACTATGAACGAACGAACGAACGAACAAACACAAATAAAAAAATACAAGGGAAAATCTTCGGCTAAAGAGAGTTGTTCCCCTTGTGTCGACTACTTCAGCATCGCACTCACCCGTAGGTTTGGTAACACCCAGATATCCGGCATTTCCCAAGGTCTTAAAAACATCGTGTGCAGGAAACTTTCCCTCGGCCTCCCACTTGTCCACGAATGGGTTGATGTCTCTGTCAATAATCTGAAAGCATGAGACATGGCGTGATCATTTCAGCTTGATTGATACAGCGCAGGGAAGACACGGCTGTCTCGTTCAGAAGTTGTCTTTAGTAATAATCATTTACCAAAAATAACAAAAACCTCACTAATCTCACGCATGTGTCTGACTTCATTTGTTACACAAGCGTTGTTAATAATAGCTAACTTCGATTAAGCATTCAATAAAGCAACGTAATAGCGACTTCATCGCTCTTCAATACTTCATCTTCTACGCGACCTGTCATCTTACCTTCCTCAGGTTTTCGCGCATCTGAATGTGATCCGATGTATAAATGATATCCTGGAAAGAATCAGCAACTGCTTCATGTTGTCCAGCTGCAACTCCGGTGGAAGTTGTACCCCTAACACACAGAGGCAGGGAAATTCTACGGAGAGCCTGTGTCACCTGTCTTGACAGCATGTTTGTGTACTTTGAACTCTATGGTTGGGTTTATAAAAATTACTACTGTTTTATTATGAAAACGAAACGAAAGAGCATATGTATGATTTTGTATACATGTCAGTGCGTGTGTGAATGTGTGTGTGTGTGTGTGTGTGTGTGTGTGTGTGTGTGTGTGTGCGTGCGTGCGTGCGTGTGT
>JAWQFJ010018138.1:15000-19113 GCA_034096865.1 Theodoxus fluviatilis
TCGCCTCAGACACATCCTGCAGTAGTGCTGGGGCGCGTTGCATACTCTCCTAGTTGGCAAATAATTTCTCACGAACCTGCCGAGCATTGATTCTAGTCCACTAGAGACTTCGCCTGCAAATAATTTCTCACGAACCTGCCGAGCACTCTAGTTCACTAGAGACTTCGCCTGCAAATAATTTCTCACGAACCTGCCGAGCACTCTAGTGCACTAGAGACTTCGCCTGCAAATAATTTCTCACGAACCTGCCGAGCATTCTATATATATAGTCCACTAGAGACTTCGCCTGCCATATGCCGGCGAAACAGTCTCACTGACACTAGCACATTTGACATCATTTCGTCCGAAATATTCAAACGAGGGTCACACGAGAGGCTTACTTTTGTTGAGGCAATAAACAAGCGTTTATTCGATAAAATAAAATGTTTGTGTTGAAATGGAAACAAGTTTTGACATCTAAATGATTTCTGTAAAAAGTGGAGAGAAAAATTGTATCAGAACGAACTATTTTTGGCACATTGCTGTAAAGTGAAGGGTCAAGTCTATTACTCATTCATTTCGAACTGTGCCAGAGTCACTACTGACTCGGGTCATGGACACAACATCATGTATGATCCATGCTCGGATTCACAGAATACCTGCCGAGATGACGCGATCAGGAGCAAGGCTTCTGTGCAACGGCCAATCATCAACCGGCAAGGCGGAAGTTCGAGGGATCATCCTTGTGTTCAGGCGCGAAGGTTATGACGAAGAAGTTGTCGTATGAGACGGAGTAACTGACGATACAGACATCACAACAGTCTTTCACTGGACTGGGCATACAATGGGACGGGGACTTTGTAAAAGTGAAGAAAAGTAACCCTGATGCACATGTACACAATTTTGTCAGAAATATTGTGCTTCTACACACTCGATACAACGGGACGTAAGAGGGCGTGCACGTATGGAGTATTGACGCTCCCTTCATGTGCGCCACGATAACATTTTTTCGAAATGTATATTGAAATAAAAACCGCTGGCGCTGAACCTCCAGGTTTTGGCATTAAAAACCCCCCAATACAGCTGCGAGGGCCTTCAGTAAACCTGGAGGGAAAAAAATCTAATACAGGACGTTTCGTACCCTAGTCGTTGTGCACCTCATTTAGTCGATTCGTACCTTTTCTACTCTAACCCTAACTCTAACCCTAACCCTAACTCTAACCTGTTAGGGTACGAAACGACTAGGTACAAAAACGACCCGCATCGTAAAAAATATTTCTTTCTCCTTCACCAATGTTTTGCAAATTCACCCTTCTCAAAAATCTCCTCGCAAATGACGTCACGTTATTCGACGTCAAATGATGACGTCACACATTTTGCAAATGGAGTCTGTTGTATCGTTTTCATTGCAACACCAAAATGTAAAAAAGTCACTTTCTTTTAAAACCTCGATTCTGAAAATTTGATAATATTGAATCGGACCTAACTTCCAGTCAGTGTGCAAAATCTCAAGGAAATCCGTCCAGTAGTTTTTGAGATATAAGCCGTGGAGACGGGACAGACAGACACACAGACAGACTAACGAGACTCTGTTGCAAATTTATTTGATGGCGTCCAGCGTCTATGGCGAAACCGAAGGCGAAGGCTTCATCATCACATAGACACTGATGTGTTCCTTATTGCGAGAACAATGATAGACATGACGAGAACGCCAGACTGTCCTTTTTCACATTCCCCACAGACAAGAAGCAGAAGAAACTATGGATCTGGAAGATTCGGCTTGATCCTGGCAAAAAATTCAAGGCAACAAGAGCTTAGATTTAGGTCTTGTAAAAGCAAAAAAAAAGTTAAATCATCTAACCAAAACATTCAAGATCCTCATAAAAACAACATATTTGTCATATCTTTTCATTAACTCAACTACACTTCTTACGAAATAAAGTAATTTCTACAACTTGAGATACGAATAAAAGCGACTTAACTCTTAAGGCTTCAGATAGTGCCTCACGAGGAGCAGCGCACATGTTTGTGATGTAAAACGTGACCTTCATTACAGTATTACACTACGAGTGATCTTATCCGATACCAGTTGATGTTTTACCCCTCTGCTAAGATTATAAAACAACTCATTCGAATTTTACATGAAACATTTAGTTATCTCGATCGTCTGCTGGCGTAGTGGCTACGGTTCGATCGTGTTCGTCTGCTTGGTTCGTAGTGTTGATCATTATGAATGGTGTTTCTTGAAATAAGGTCAGTAAGCCTATATGTTAATTTATAACGCTAATATAACCCTGGGCTGTCTTAATTTATCAAAGCTGTATGTTGATTGCGTCAATAGGTCGTGAAATACATTTTACAAATCCAAGCTTCTCGTACTTCTATTTATAGCTGACGCGCGGACCTCAGCGGCACCAGAATAGATTATAAATGTGCACGTCCACGATATTGCCAAAAATGGCGGAAATGCTGGTTGCCCTCACAAAATTATGATTCCTAAAGTCTTAAAAGCTCCAGATGGGCATGATTTGTGATGATATAGCTTCATGAAATGTTTTTCTTAGAGTCTGCGTGTTTATATGTTTCATTTCGGTACCATGAGGTTCACAAAAACGAAATAAAGGCACTGCTTGTGAACAAAATGGCGCCGGTAAGTGTGACATTAGGCGAGTGCAGATTTTGTTTGCTCGAGTTCTTCTTTGAGATGCATTCAAAAGGCGAATCTTTGGTGAAAATATGCATTTCCAACACCATATTTTTTACTCATGCTATTAAAAACTGGGTTTCTAGAAGAAAAGTAACAGTATTGGCCACTCAAAAAAGAGCAATGCGTTCGTTACTTTGGTTTCCGTCGCGCCATGGGAGAAGAAAAACAATTGAACAACACACCGAGTGGTAAAATTGCAGAAAATCAAAGTCATGATTGTGTTTCATTCATTTCACAATCGAAAGAAATAAAAAGATAATGAACGCACATAGATAATACACTGTGATAGAGCTTATCTTTGAAGTCGGTTCCGATCGTTTCCACCGGTAACTTACGTTTTCTACTCGTGTAGCAAACATGTCGCAAAATCATTTCTGCTTTAAACCACACAGGCAACCTTCACCTTGTCTTTCGGGCTTGTTTACACCGTTTGCGCATGTCTTCTGACCTTTACACGCTATTTTTGACCAATTAAAAGGCTTCGTTTCTGCTTGCTGCAGAAGTAACTTACGTCATGCTGCGCACATGGGTTGTTGCTTTCGGCGGTCCATCCGACTCATAATCTGGTTAATAACAATTTCTAGAATAGTTGAAATAATGCTCAAAGGACTTGTGTTGTGAAATAATGCCTCTTTTATTGATAATTCACTCAAATCGTGACCACAAGCATTCTCGGAAATCCATCACCCAAGCTGGCCGCCATTGCTATTCACCATTGCTATTTTCCACCTGCCTGTCACACATTCATTTGCCAGTATTGTGGACGTGCACAAATACATTGTTGTCCTCGAACCTGCCTGCTGTTGACATCGTGTACAATGCTAGTATTGTCTGATGCTATGAAATACGTTCACCAGTAAAAGGTCCAACACATGGAGAGAGACAGACACAGACCTACACACCACAACACATGGAGACAGTCACAGACCTACACACCACAAAACACATGGAGACAGACAGTCACAGACCTACACACCATCTTTGAAGTGCTGCAAGAACAAAACAAAACAAACGAAATGTTTTCCCCCCTTTTTATTATCGATTCACTGCCATTAGGCCAAGCCAACAGACTACCAGTACCAAGTTGTTGCGCTTAAGTCAGGACAGACAGAACGAACGAACGAACTTTATTTTACAAGGGTAGTGAATTAGGCAGTATTGCCTTTCTTACTTACATTCAGCCCTTGAGGCAAAATATTCAAATGTGGTAAGAGAGAGAGAGAGAGAGAGAGAGAGAGAGAGAGAGAGACAGAGAGAGAGACAGAGAGACAGAGAGAGACAGAGAGAGACAGAGAGAGAGACAGAGAGAGAGACAGAGAGAGAGACAGAGAGAGAGAGAGAGACAGAGAGAGAGAGACAGAGAGAGAGAGAGAGAGAGAGAGAGAGAGAGGGGGGGGGAGCTGGGAAAAGGGGAGGAAGGGAAGAGA
>JAWQFJ010018142.1:5000-12500 GCA_034096865.1 Theodoxus fluviatilis
CTCATATTTAGCCATTCTCATTTCTAAGCATGCCCAATGAGGAAGTTATCCTTCTTCCCATTGTAGTTTCTTTGACCAGGATCAAGGGACCTTCGGCCGTTTTCATTGACGAGGAGTGAGAGTGAAGCGACTGAGATCAAGGCCTTGACTTAACAGCGCCAACAGATTTCTTCGCAAAATGAATATATCTGTTTGTATACGTATGTGTAGATCGAAATAAGAACAGGATGGATTGTAGGAAACGTGCATGAGCACAGAAAGAATGGAACTTTTCAATCACGTGAGTGGAAACAGTGAGCAGGAATAACAGGACACAAACGTGCAACTACAGTCTCAAGGAGCTGAGGTGATCTACATAAACGAGTGATAGAGCCATGTGCAAAGTATATGAGGAGTAAAACTTTGAGAACAATCAGGATAATCTACAGATATTTTGATTGTCGAAGGCGAAGCACAGCAGGGCAACCATATAGTAGAAACCTTCTGCAACGAGTAGGCCTACCAGCTGTAGGATGCATCAGACGCACATTGTCACTCCACAACCACTCGATCACAACGCACGCCAAAACACTGTACAAGGCTCCCGAAACTTATGTACAAGGTTGATGAATTGAAGTGACTAATTCACTGCGGGTGGACATTTAAATGTGAACGATGATTTTAATCCGTAACAGATGATTCGGATAGATCTGTGTACACGAAACGTGATGGTTCATAGTTCTTCAGAAAAAAAACACACAAAAACAATTGTCCTGAGTTTATGGCACTAATCGAGCGAATAATGGAGTCAGTGTATTTACATGCTAATCATATGACTGGAAAAGACTGTTTTAAGTGCACCAGTGATTCTACTGCAATACGACGCAAAGACAGCATTCTCAAATGATGTTTTTGTGTGTACACAACATGGTGATTATTTTTCACTGACTCGATCTACAGGACACGTTACACTGAAATCTAGACATTGCTTGAAGCATCTCGTCAAGGGCGTGTGTTGCCCATGTTGCGTGCACTCTATATTTAGAGAGGAGCAAGAAATGGAAAAGCGACTGAAAAATGGGAAAAACCCTAAGAGATAACTTCAAACCAGTATTTAAAACATTCGGAAAATACGAATCACTGATAATTTTTGTTTTTGCATTGACAAAGCTGCCTCGTAAAATTTCATCGCCAATTTATATTTCCAGAATGTGTGGGGCATATGAACTGTGTACACCCTGCACTATATTTAGCCTATGTCTCTATTTTTGTTTCTGGCGTTCTTCGTTCTATGGTCATAACAAGATTAATGTCCCGGATGAATCTCTGCTAAAGTCTAAAACAAACATGTCGTGTACAATTTGAGATCGGTAGGACTGCTCTGAAACATTATTAATGAAGACGGACTTTTACAAAATTTTACAAAGCATTACTTGCTTTCCGAAGGAGTGTTATGGGACGTGCTTGTTTGTGCAAATGCGAGTTCGTGCATGCGTAGGTGCACGTATAACATTCACCAGAATAGATACTCTATGTCGTGTTTGCACGGTATCGTTGCATTGTTGCTAACAATGAAGATCACAGTAAAGCACTTCCGCACTTTTGACATCGGTTTGTGTCGAGCAACTGGCCTCTTCTTTGTCAATAATGCTCTCATGAAATACGTCTATTTGGACTTCACCTGTTGTAGGTGTGAGTGCTGAGGTAAGTTCATGATTTCTTACCAGGCCTGTTCTTACATACTTTGCACCCTCATTCTCCCCCCACCCACCCCCACCCCCACTCCCCACCCCACCCCCATTCCACTACCTTCACATCCTTACCTGCATTCACTCTTCACCTTATTCCCATCCACCCAGCACTTTCCCCCTCTCCTAACTTTCCCTCCCCACATGCATGCACACACAAACACACGAATGCACTACGAATACCAACTGTTTTCTTCTCTAACCACTCCCCCCCCCCCCCTTCCCCACCCCCCCCCTTCCCCAACCCTTCTCCATCCTGTGCATACCTTGTACATTTTATGTACGATTCAGGTGGCAATGTAGAAACCTTTTGTCCAAAGCATGCCCAACGTGACAAAGATGTCTGTTCCCAAATTAATAGATTGGTGGCAGGAGGCCCCGTGAAATCGCAATTTGTATGATTTAGATCGTCAAACTGCGCACGAACGCACGGTGAGGTTACCGATTATTTCAAATAACACCCATATTTTGTTTTCGTGCGTCGCATTTCGCAACACGGTTTCATAAAATAATGGCATATAAAGAAGAAAAACAATGACAACGGTTTTCTTTTTCAAGAGTGAGATGGAAAATGTGAAGAGCACGGACCGGCCGCACGGTGCAAGACATAATCATGTGGGTGCCAGCCAGATATCAAAACTCACATAATTATTTATCACGTGGTGGTATTGTGTGCATAGTGGCACAGAATGAAACCAGATTCTCAGTATTAAACACAGTTTTAACCACACCGCGAAAGCTTTAAAACTGTTTGGTCATTCAGGGCCAAAAAAAGGACTACGTCATGAAAATTTTTGTCATGTCAGTGGACCTGAAGCTTTTCACTCGTTATGAATTATACCTAACGAAATAAACAATTATCTTCTTACATATGTCTGAATTTCATACCGCTCCTGATGTCGCACGAACCGCCTGCTTCGTGAGTGAAATCAGATGGATGTCGTTTCCTACTCAAATGTGCTTTCTAACCGAGGATTTGATAACTTGATAAAACCCATGGGGTTTTCCTCGCAAGTTGGAAGAATTCACGCAGAGGATTAAGTGTAGTTATGTACAGGACAGTAAAGCTTCACCAACCCACTTCGTGGGTGCATGAAGTGCACTCGTAAACGACAATTGTCGTCGACTGTTGATTTCAAAGTGAAGGACATCACACGATGCAAGCATCCAACAGAAAATAAATATACACAACCGCTACGCCTGGAACTAGCAAATCAAATCTACCGTAGCACTTGGCACCAATGGAAGTATCGGTAGTGAATCGTCATCTCCAAGACGTAGGATACTCTAAATCTGACGAGGCGACGGCTATGACACCGAAGTCCTTCACCACGTGAGTCAAATGTATTTGGCAAAAGTCATGCACATAGTATTGATGTGCATACAGTTTTGTGGCAAACGTGAATGGGAAATTTTTTGTTCACGAACATCGTGAATCGATAGGAAAATGTACTTGAAAACACAATACGTGAATCACGGTATTCTCCACTATCTTTGTACGTTCTTCCCCAACCCTCCCTTAAGAGGGAAAACTAGAATAAGTACATACTTCTACAAGTCATGATACAAACATATGTTTAAAAGGAATGCTCTAAAGCTCTTTTGCTGATCTTTCCCAGTCGTGGTTGATAGTTAGGCAAGGAACATCTCCTTCCAAAATATACATAAAATTACAGTAAAATGATTTTTATATGCTAATGATCATCATTAACTGTTCACATGCAACAGTGCTACGGAATGCAATAGTCATCGTTAACCTCTGAATATTAATCCAGAACGCGAATGTCATAAAGCGAGCAACCTAAAGTCTCTCATTCTCTGCAGTCATAATTAAATTAATGTGTGCATCGACTCCTCTGTTTTCTGTATCATGTATCTATTCTCAGTTGAGGTGGCACCATGCCCGAGGTTTCCTAAGCACTTTGCGAGCAAACTCCTATTGCTTTCGTTATAACACCCAAACATTAGGCAAGGGAAATAAAACGCTAAGTGGAACTGCGCAGCCAGCTGCACGGCGTTGAAGACGAAATGACGTCATATCGAAAGAAGTGTTCCGGGCGTATTCCCATGTTCCGCTCTGGTGTCATGGAGAGCAGGCAACCTCTGCTGGTGCTGCTGGCTCCTTCTCCTCAACAGGTCGCAGGTTGCCGCTACTGCCGATGCTGGGGGGTCTTTAGATCTCTTGTAGAAAATGGAGCGGAACCATGGCCTCACGAAGATTCGGTGCCCGGATGTGCACGATCCCCCCTTCCTCCTTGCCAACGAGGAGCAGCACCTGCACAGTGTCAGTAAGTAGGCGTCAGCGACGTGGTTGCCTGACAACGTAAAGCGCATGCGCGAGTCCTAATGGATCTGCTGTGTAGCCTGTGTGCATTTGGGGCAGAAGAGTCCGTATAAATGTGCGTGTGGGAGAAGTGGATAACAGGGTAGATAAATGTGTGTGTGTGTGTGTGTGTGTGTGTGCGTGCGCGCGTGCGCACGTGCGTGTGTGTGTATGTGTACATGTGTGTATATGTTTGTGTGTACGTATGTGTGTATGGATATCTCTGTGTGTGTTTGTGTGTGTGTGTGTGTGTGTGTGTGTGTGTGTGTGTGTGTGTGTGTGTGTGAGAGAGAGAGATAGAGAGAGAGAGAGAATGAATGAATGAATGCAGGGGTGTGCGACACTTACTGCACAACAGAGTTTATGTAAGCTGGCGTGAAAACGTGTCAATTAGTGATAATTGTAATCCATTCCACCACTTGCGTATACATCTGTATAGTATTCTCTAGACCTCTAAGTGTAAATACGCAAGTCGCATTCCTTCAGACGTTATCACCCGCATTGTGTCAACTTGCATTTAGCACATCTGCGTTATTCTGAATGAATTTTGCAATTATAATGCACATCCTCTGCTTACGACAATTTCTCTTATCGGAGCATATACAATACAAGATTGCCTGTCTTTGCTACAATTACTTCGCTGAATCCCTTCCTCGATATCTCTCTAAACCCATGCGCACCACCTACTCACCCGCTAGACAGCTACGCTCTTCCGCAGACACAAGAATCCTCAGGTTCCCGGAGGACCCTCCAGTTATAACAACATTTGGTGAACGCTCTTTCTTTTATTAGACTCCCTCTATCTGGAATGACCTCCCCGCCTCTGTTCGTCACTCTACATTTCCCTCGCCCTTTCGCTCTGCTCTCAAAACTCACCTCTTCTTGAAATCGTTCCCAAATCCTGTCTAAGTTTCTTCATCTTCCTCCCCTCACTGTTCTCTTTGTACTAGCTTGCCACCCTCCTGTCTCTCCTCCACCTCTTCCCAGTTTCATGGTTAAGCGGTGACGCTGTACAACAGTTTGTCGAATGCCTGAAGTGAATGTCTGACTCCTATGTTATTAAGTATATTAAGTTACCTTCGATGTGATTGACTGTTATTGTATATTGTAATGGTTGTGTATGTATGCGCCTTGAGCATGTCTTAACTCATGGTAAGGCGCTATATAAATCCACACATTATTATTATTACACACGAGTGCGTACAGTCAGAGGCGGTGCCTACCTGGTCTTTATGGAAGCGGAGCATGTCCCCATCCAGCGCAGGCAGCGTGAAGGGCTGAGCTACCTGGAAGACCCGCTGTCCCGGCTGGAGCCTCAGCACGTACGTGGCAGGGAAGTAACCAACCTTGCCGTTGTACTTCCCCTGCGAAGAGGACGAGCAGTT
Organism: Theodoxus fluviatilis; assembly: GCA_034096865.1. NCBI lineage: Eukaryota > Metazoa > Mollusca > Gastropoda > Cycloneritida > Neritidae > Theodoxus > Theodoxus fluviatilis. Next base: position 10,436 of record JAWQFJ010018142.1, read on the forward strand.
TTTCTAATAATGTTGCACTTAGTGCATGCTGTGCGAGATAAAAAGTGAAGTGATAGATAAGAAAGAAAGTATTCAATCATTTTCTTTTTTTAGTTGTTTACATTCCCTCACTCCCAGGACCTCGTTTCTTCAGTATTTTCAACCATATATCGACTTCAGGTCAAAAAGCCAGCAACATATGCACAATAGCATGTCACCATTTAAATTGGTTTTCCATATCTAGAGCAGCTAAGTGTGGTATGTATCTGTAGTATAAAGAACCACGAGGCTACTGAATTGCTCATTAAGGCCATCCTCTGCTTTCTCGAACCACAGCAAAGTCCCCCCTTTAGTTTACTTCCAACGACAGAAATTACGCTTGATGGTACTGTACAGTGAATCCTTCAAAGTATATTTTCATAAATAATCGATCGATTATCCTGCACTCCTTATTTCCCAACTTCCTTTGATACCTTTCACGTTCGCGAGCACACAACCGCGCATCCACACGAAAGAGAGCTGTAATCCAACGTGTGTTCACTCACACATATACACAGAGGCTCGAAAACACAAACGTGTTGACATTTATGTAAACACGTAAAATAAGACACATATAAGCACACACGCATATCACCAATACTCATGCATCCTTGCTCTTTGGCCTACATACGCACACATTCATACACACGTGTGCAAGGGCGCGCTCGCACGGAAGACACACACGGAAACGCACATACATCTTTCGATAAAACATGCAACTATGGTCATCAGAATATGACGACGAAAACCACACCAGCAAGAAGATAACACTCACAACAACATGGTCATACCCATGATGTCACTATCTCCACACACACACACACACACACACACACACACACACACACACACACACACACACACACACACACACACACAGACACAGACACACACACACACAGACACACACACACACACACACACACACAGACACACACACACACACAGACAGACACAGACACACACACACACACACACACACACACACACACTCCACCCCCGCTACAGGCCTGAGCTCTGGTGTGTAATCGGCCACCAGAAAACCATTCCTAACTCGATTTTGTGTGTTTAGATATGCAGGAATTCTTTTAAATCTTCTCATTTTCTTCGTCTTGACTTGACTTCTACGCGCTCTTTTTCACTATATATATATATATACACACATACACTGTAGAACTGTATGTGTGTATATATGCATATAGTGAAAAAGAGCGTGTAGAAGTCAAGTCAAGACGAAGAAAATGAGATGCAGCAATGACTTCATGGAAAAAAATGTACAGACTGGGAGAACATCTTTTTAATCTGCTGGTTTAAAAAAGCTGGTAAAGTATGAACATAGTAGGATGATACTTGTAAAAGTTATGTCGATTTGAAAATAAGAGCCGAACCAGAGGCAGTTTCGAGGAAATCGCCTCTGAGGTTTTCCTACACACGACTTACATGTATGTGGCAGAGGCAAGACAATATAAAGCGTAATTTCACACATCGAAACGTATTTTCTCAGGTAAATTATTCGAGGACATGGAACTTTGTTATCCCTGGCTTGCATTTCTTCAAAAACTTTTCCGTAACTGACCCAGACTGACTCACATAAGGGGCACGTTGCTTGCGCTAGAAACCTTGCAAGATCTTGCGAGGAATAGGCCGGAGTCAACATGCGTCAAACATTTGATTGCCTTTGCATATGCTTTCGTCATGTTGACGCATGTTAACACCGGCCTATTCCTCGCAAGATCTTGCAAGGTTTCTAGCGCAAGCAACGTGCCCAGGTGTTTCTACGCGTAGGGCCGGATCGCCTTGCTCCAGTTAGGACTGGTTTCTGTGTTGGCCGGTCGTGCGCATTGCACGCCTGCCTCCCAGCTGCTTCGACAGTACCGTCCTTCCGTTTCGTTGCTTAGCCTCGACAAAGCGTAGCAGACGAAGTATTTACGTTGCCTAATGACGGCTAAATAGACCAAGCTCTATATCCGTGCGATTTGATGTGAATCCAGCCATGAAGAGCAACTCAGTACACATCATTGGCCTCAGTGACGCCTTTCAGCGTTCT
>JAWQFJ010018142.1:17500-27500 GCA_034096865.1 Theodoxus fluviatilis
GGGAAAGAACAGCACTCGAAGACTAAGAGTGTTTACGAGGACCAAGAAGCCGCCACTCTTTCGTACTCTTCCAGAGCCCGCCACCTGCTTCTAATCATTCTCTTTTTTTTCTCTCCCAGTGTTGAGAACAATCCCTCTGATGAATAGTCAGAGTTTTTGGTGAGCTGGAGCGCTCATAGTTTCCTTCTCCTGACCCTGACACGGCCTGGACTTCTGCCATCGCTGCCGCGCCTAGACCCCGCACTCGTTAGACAGCAAGGCCTGCTTCCGTGCCAAGTATCAAGCACCAGAGACTTCCTCGGTGAAAATCCGTCGAGTCAAAACAAATCGATAGCCTTAAACAAACGCGGGAAGCGTTTGACACAGGACCTAAACGGTGTACCTGTGGAGATCCCGTGGCGATGTCAAACAGCTTGCTACAGCGCTTGACAAGATAATGGTCTGCACGCCGCCGATGATCCGCCCTGAATTTCCTTGCCAGATTTGGTGAGTCTGTTGACAAAGAAACCCGATTCGAAAGGCTTATCGCGGAGGTCGGCGCTCAGGCAGAGAGGAGAGCGGTGGTTGAGCGCCAACCACGACCTGCTCCAGACAATTTTTTTTTTCGCGGCTTTTCCCCTACCTGAGTCAGCCGTTTGACGTCATCAGCACTCCACGTCTGGAGCGGCGTGTCGCGTGACGTGCAAGCAGCCATCTTGCCGAGGAAGTGGAGGTGGGGGTGGGGGTGGAAGTGGGGATGGGGGTGGGAGCTGGGATGGGGGTTAGGAGTGGAGGGGTGGGGGTCACGGGGATATGGGTTGGAGAGGTGGGTAGTAGAAAATGAATTTTGGAGCAAAGTAGGAGGGGAGTAGGACAAGCGGTGAGGGTCAGGGGAAACGCACGGGTTGGAGGTGTCGGTAGAAAGATAAATTGGTGTAGACAGAGGGACGAGAGTAGGATTGATGGAGGGGGTGGGGGAGAGCAGGGTGTGTGGGTGGGTTTGAGGATGAGAGGCAAGAGGGATCGTTAGCGAGATGAGATGTTACAAGCCGCCAAGACTTGCCAAGGCTCGTGTAAAGCGCGATGCACACATACGCTCCTCGAAGATGGAGTTATTTCTGGCAATGATGTGTCTGCGATGCCGAACGCTCTCACTGGGAATGACAAGGTAATGGAGAAACACGACAAGAGTGTGGAGCGGCCATTTTGCCGTCTGGGCGGAGTTCTCGGGTGACGTGAGTGCGGCCTTTCGAAGCACTGAACTACAGTCGGTATCTTTGCTTCTTGACTAACTAAAGCATGGTTCGCCTTCAAATGTTTCATGCTGAGGAAATGTACGCTCGTTGACAGTCATACCACAGACTGCAGTTGCCTATCAAATTGTGATGAACTGACCGAAGAACAGCTTGGGCCAGACGGCTGCGATAAGTTAACGATTGAAGGACAAAACCATATAAGAATAATTTCTCTGTGTGCAACAGTAGGATATGCTACGCGAACCATATGGAAGACATACGCCATGTTGTGAGAGAATGTTTGAAAAACAAGTAGATTTCACGGACAAGATCAGAGCACGGATAAGACGTGTCTAGGGATAAACCTTCATACACACTTTTATAAACAATTAATTAAACATTGCATCGGCAGGACGTGAAATGGTGGGTAGAACTTCAAAGTCTGCTGAGAGTTTCTATGGCTGGGGTTTTTGATAAAAGTATTCGCCAGGTCATTCATACAAAGACACCATGTGCATAGACGGGAAAAGTACAATGTTTCGTAATTTAGTGGTCTAAACCTGGCATTCACTTCGCGACTAACCGGTGCGGCGTTCAATGCATTACAATCCTTGAGTTGCAACATTGGGCAAAACTCCATTGGCTCTCTTGCCTTAGCATTGAACCGAGCATCTGCGAAAGTAGTAAAGACACAATTTCGATTTAAGCTTCAAGCATCATTAAGGCAGTTTTTGGTTTGCCATTGTTCCATTGAAGAAGAGATGGTGCTGGTCGATAAACGTCAACGTTTTCTGTCTATATTTGTCTGTTGTCATAATATTCCGGTGGAGGATAGACTGGTTTGTTCAATAATCAGAAGATAAAAGTTATGCTGATGGACACCCATCACGGTGAAGATATCGCTTAGCGACACCAAGGACTTTCCTTTTAGTTTCCGCAGAGGAGTATCGCCGTTATTCTGCAACAGAGACCTTCCTGGCCATGAATCCGTATGACAGTGGTGGGGCAAGGTCCTGTCAATCCAGCTTCCAGCTTTCTATTACCCCCTACCCGCTAAGTCTCAACGGCAGGGGGAGGAGCTAGTTTCCCGAACTGTAGGTAGCGCTGGGCACTTGCGGTGGCAGAGGTTCGGAGGTAGGACACACAGATGACGGGGGCACGCGGGGTTGAAAACCACCTGTTGCGGCGGCCTGACGGTACGGAGCTATCGGCTCTGGGTTGCACGACAGAGGAGCCGACCTGTAGAGATGGGTTGGTTGTTGCCATCGCCGGGGAGAGCATTGAGCCCTTCCGCGTTCCTCATCTGCCTTCCTCTTCCCGCAGTACCGTTGGGTATGGCCCTGCTTCTGGCAGTAGTAGCACTGGGCTTTCGATGTTTTGGTAGTCTTTACCTTCAGTTGTTGGAGTTCGGTCGTGGCTGCGGCCAGCTGCCTCTTCAACTCCTTCACTTCGCCTGTCACCACTTGGACTGCCTCTTGGAAAGAGTCGCGGATGTCATCTTGCCTCATCCAGCGCATCGCCTCCGCTCTTACCTCCAGGAAATCACAATATTCTCGATCCCTCACAAATTTCTCCATGTCTCGTCGGAGGGATGGAGATTGTAGGCCGGCGACGAACTGATCACGGATCAGTGCAGCATCCTGAGGGGCATGCCTGTGGCGCCTGATCCTTGCTGCCAGAGCCTGCAGCGAGTGACTATATTCCAGTATCCCCTCGCCAGGCCCCTGTCGCCGGGTATGGAAAGCCTGGAGGAGACTCTGCAAAGGGCGACAGTCGCCAAAAACCTCCTGGAGGATGTGGAACACTTCCTCCGGCGTCTCCAGTTCTCTGCTAAGAACTTTGATCTTGGCAGGGCCCTCCAAGTGCCTTATTACGAAGTTGGCACTCATGCCTTCATCCATCTGGAGTGCTTGAAGCACTCGTCTTGCTTCAGCGATAAAAGTCTCTACCCCGTCTCCCCCGCTGAAGACTGGTAGGGTTGGAGGCGGCATTACTGTCCATACCGGTGTCACCTGAGGAGCGGGAGACGTGTACGCTCGGGCGTCCTCCTCTGGTGGCGGCTGATAACCCTTTCTCCCTTTGCCTGGCACGGTGGAAATTTGTCCTGCTTTAACACACCGATCCCACTTCTGACACCAGTTGTAGTAGGGTGGTGCGAGTCGTCTCGTTCAGAGAGATTTACGCGTCGTAGCCCTGATGGCTGAGTGATGTGGTATTTGTTGCATGGCTTGCGCAGGCTAGAGCTATTGAGAGGCTGTTGCACCTCTCTACCCCATTATGCAGGACAAACTCGGTTCCTTTGTGAAGGGTACATATTTTATTCAGTCCACACAAGCTTGGAGACATAGGGAGACCAGGGAGACCGCCAGAGGGACACGTCTGCTCTGCTCGACTCTCTCGTACAGTCTCCCCGCTATCCCAGCACATCTTCTCTCTAAAGAGGATATATACAAACGCGTGTCACCCTAAAGCAGAAGGGTTTGCTTCCGAAATTCTCACGCTCTCTAAGACTCCAGCTCGGGACAGACATATTCCAGGATAAACAAATGTCCCCTGTGGCCAGAAGAGCGAGATGGACAGATAGATAGGGAATTCTTGGAGTGGACGCTCACAACAACACAAGTCCAGAAAGGATGACAGTCAAACTAGGGAAAAGCAGGGCCGCCAGACAGATTCCAGGAAAACAACATGTCACCCATGCCCGGAAAGGGGGGTGGGGGGTGGGGGAAGGCGCGAGAGGGAGAGGGGGGGGGAGAGAGAGAGAGAGAGAGAGAGAGAGAGAGAGAGAGAGAGAGAAAGAGAGAGAGAAAGAGAGAGAGAGAGAGAGAGAGAGAGAGAGAGAGAGAGAGAGAGAGAGAAAGGTGGTACCCTCCTACATCCATTAATGATCAGATTTCAACAGTGCACACGCGCAGTTTAGTAGGTTTTTGCCCTCATCTTCCGTCGTTGGAAGGAATAAATACGTTCCAGGAGAAGCGATGAAGAAATCACTTAGCAACACCATGCACTTTTATTTTAGTTTCCGCAGAGGGGCATTGCCTATTCTGGAACATAGACTTAAAATCAGATTTTGACAGTGCGCAGTGCACACGAGCACTGCAGTAGGCTTTTGCCCCCACATCATCCGTTGGTAGAAGGAAGAATTATGCTCCAAGAGAAGCGATTTGGCACACTCTCCCAAACTATCCCACTGATAAATAGTCGTAATTTTCAGGGTAACCTCCCAGAAGCCCAGTAGTTCGGCTGTCGACGTCTAATCAGTAAATCGCGACGTTCAACCTATTTCAAATAAATACGTCAACGACTCCGTTCCAACGCATGTATTCACTGCATCCTGGAGGTTCCAAAGAAAAATGGGCGCAAAAGGGAAGGGCTGGAGATTATCTGCGAGAGATGGAGCCACGCAGGCACTCCTGGAGTCCTTTTCTGGATACGCTATCTGTCTCGAGTGAACTCGGGTTCCACAAAAACTGGAACCTGGTGAAATTTTTCTCCCCCCTAGAGAAGGAGCGAGAGAGATGGCTTTGTCCCAGAAAAAAAGTTGTTACAAAACATCTGGTGATGTCGGGAAATGGAATGGTGTCGTGAAAACTGTACTTCTCTTCCTGACTGAGACTCATTTGTATGGACGAGAATTTTAAATTTTTAATATATAGCTCTCCCAACAACAGGGGAACTGTCTTTGTCAGGCGTAGTACATCCAGGAAAAAAAGAAGAGATTTTCAATTATCACAAGAAAGATCTGGGGTGCGAGCATAATTCGTATTTAAGATCAAACGTGGAAGTTGACATATTTGATCAGTACAGTGGCTTCTATCTTCGCTGTCATACGTGGTGGCGCACTCCGTGTGTCATCCATTTATCGTTTCTGTCGTTACTACTGCTATTACTGCAACTGCTGCACCACCACCACCACAACCACCGCCACCACAACCACCGCCACCACAACCACCACTACCACCACCATCACCACCACCGCCGCCACCACCACTGCCACCAACATCCACGGTGACCATCAAATCACCACCACCACCAATCACCACCACCATCATCAACCACTAACACCACCACCACCACTACCACCACCACTGCCACCGCCACCAACATCCACGGTGACCACCAAATCACCCCCACCGCCAATCACCTCCACCATCATCAACCGCTAACACCACCACCACACCACCACTACCACAACCACTGCCACCGCCACCAACCACCACCACCACAATCAACCAACACCGCCACAACGACGACGACGACGACGACCACCACCACTACCACCACCGTCGCCGCCGCCACCGCCACCGCCGCCACCACCGCCACCGCCACCACAACCACCACTACCACCACCACCACCACGACGAAACCTCCCCCAAACCACCACCACCAAAGTACCACTAAGCTACCACCACCACCACCAAAACATAGTCGCCACCAAACCACCTTTACCATCACCACCACCAAACCACCACCACCCCAAACAACCACCACTACCACCACAATCATTACCACCAAACCGCCATCACCAAACCACCACCAAACCACCACCACCACCACGCCAACACCACCGTCATCACTACCACCACCAAACTACCACCACAACCAAGCCACTACCACCACCTAACCAGCACCATCACCACCACCACCTAACCATCACCATCACCACCACCACCACCACCATCATCACCACCAACAACAATAAACCACCACCACCACCAAACCACCACCACCACCACCACCAAACCACTACCACCACCGCCAACCACCACGACAACCACGACCACCACCACCATCACCACCACCAAACCATCATCACCACCACCACCACCAACAACAACAATAAACCACCACCACCACCAAACCATTACCACCACCACCACCAAACCATCATCATCACCACCACAACAACAAACCACCACCACCACCACAACCACCAAACCACCATGACCACCATTACCACCACCAGCACTACCACCACCACCCAACACCACCACTACCACCAAATCACCACCAAACCACTCCTTAACCACCACCAAACCACTCTACCACCGCTATGCCACCGCCACCACCACCACCACCACAAACCACCACCACTGCTGCCACCACTGCTGCTACCATCACCACCACACTCACCACCACCACCACACAAAATACTGATCTCGATATGCAGTACTCTTGACACTACCATCTTGACTGATCCCTATCCCCATTTTTGCGGCACCTCCTGTTCCCCTCTCTCATCCCCTGTTCCTTCTCACCCCGTGCCTGCTCTCCCTACCTGCTCCTCTTCTACTCCTGCTTCTGTCCCTGCCGATTCTCTTGCACCGCTCCTCTGCTCTTCTCTATTTCTCTTCCCCTGCAGCAGCTGCTGCTACTCATACTGCTGCTGCCACGCGTTGTTAGAAACTGTTCTGTCTGTCTGAAAGCAGAGTGCCGACTTTTTCTTTTTAACTGCCAGACTCACTCAGAACTTCCATAATCCCGACTACTTAGTCAAGCTAGGCTCCATCCATCATATCTCGGTCCGACCACGCTAGCAGTAGGGGAGGTAAGAGCTCTGTCCCCCCTGCGGAGGCGGCATGGGGAGGAATCAGGGATTGTGTTTAGATTACAAGTGGCCCAATTTGAGAGGCATCCCCACAAGGCTCTCCCTTGTCCATGTTTACACAATATGTCTTCCCCTGGCGTGAACCCATCTCGCAGGGCGTCCGTGAAAGGCAGCCGACTCAGCAAGCCCTTTTAGAAGGCTGGCACGCATGTCTTATTTATCGCCAGTCTGGCTAGGATCTGCCATGGTACATCCCATCCCTCTTCTTAAATCTGTCGGTAAAATGGTGGAATTCCTGTCAGGTCTTGGCAAGACGAATGTCTTGCCTGAACTAGTTTTGACAGAATGCTTGATACCAGGCTCTACCAACTGCAAATCACTAAGAGGGACATGGTCTTTCAGTGCCGTAGACATGAGACTTCAGTGAAACGATTGAAAGAGACGTTTCAAGTCTTGAAAAACGGTTCCATTTTAAAGTATAGCTGCTGCTAGAAATCTTGAGAAGAAGACTATAATGCCTCAGATCACGGTTTTCGTGTCTTAAAGAAAACAGAAATGTCCTTACGTTTTTGGAAGACGGAAGATCTCTACGTCATAATGATTAAAACTTGTATTCTTTCGAAGTGGTGCGCCTCTCCCGTCAAACACGTATACGTAAGTCATTAAAAATAACACTGTCTCGAGTGATCAGAGTGGTTTTCCAAATAAGTAATCATTTCATTGCTGACTGTACAACAGTAATTCCTACTAAGAAGCCATCCGCGAGAATGAGCCAGGATACCCCAACTCATGGTCTTCATAGGTGCCCAGGTATTTTCTTGGCAAGGTACAGCGTGTGGTAAAATCCGTATCCCTGTGAGCCCTGCACACTGATTGGGTCTAACTGACTTGATGTAGTCCGGATGCCTTCGGTAGACTCTGTGACTGCCTGGCCACCCCTGGCAAAGTCCTGGAGGACCAGCAGACAGGCTTCGCAGCTGAGGAGGAGTGCATCGAGCCTATGTGGCGCACTCTGATACGCCAGAGAACACAGCTTTGTTACCGCTGATGTGCATCACAATGTAAGTCGCGCTCTAGAAAGGAAAGCGCAGCAAGAGTGAGAATCCTCTCAGGTCAGTCGTGTTCAGTGATTATGATAAGCTTGACAGACACGCTGTATGCCAAGGTGGCGCTTGGGTCAATGCTGAAGCACTGAGGCTCAATAGATACAGGTAAAACTGAGGTCAGCAGGTTCTTTCCAAATCACATGCCACGTCCTCTCGCTGATTGATAGCAGTGGATTTGCCACACGGCGGTAAACATTCCTCCAAGAATGTGGCTGGTTGTTCACTCAGAGTTTCTTATCATTGCTGTACACTGTATATATTCATTGATAATTATCACAAAATGTCACTCAGCGTAACCAAGGCAATTGTTAAAAGGCACTGATAAGGCGAGAAAGCGACAATACTCGTATTGCTTTCTTGTATCAGATGCGGCAGCTAATTACAAAGTTATACAAATACATTGGTATATGCCCAACTTTCCACACAAATGTTTTGTGCTGTAGGTAATAAAATCTGGATTCTACGACATTTTGAGATAATCTAATAACTGCGACACACAACTAGCCACAGCCTCACATCTGCATCAGTAGACAACAGTCACTGCAGTAGCTGGGTAACATTTTCACGAATCGGGGACAATTTTTTTCAAACTTCTATTTTCATCCGCTGTGGAATCTCACCAAAAATAATTCTAACTCATTATCTGCATTAATATAACCACTCACTCGATTATCCCACGCACACAACCAACTGTGCCATTTGACAGAGAGACGGACAATCCTTCCGATTGCAAAGGGAACGTAACGGCATTTTTACGTCACTCGCTTCTCTCTTCAAGCATCTTGCATCATGCAGATCAGTAGAGGACAGAGCTGGCTGGAAGACAAAGAAGAATTGACTTGCGGAGAGATAAATGCAGCCAGCCAAGCAGGAAGCTACAGACGTTCCCTGCATTCTGCTCGCGCCAGATACACAATTGCTCAACAAGAACAATGACGCGGAAGAGCCACAGACCACAGACAAAGGTACCCACGGCCAGCACACACAACTAGCAAACATGATGCCCCCGACAATTTACTGAACGAACGAGTGCGTCTTGATGATCGATGACATCAAGGTTTGAGTAGAGATATGCGTATCGTGGCATGAGATGAACGGAAAATGACGAAAGATTTGCGCAAATGACAACTTACGAAACTTCCGGTGTCAGAGAAACCAATAGGTCTTTAACATCCGGGTACTTTATACCATAAATTAGTCTTTGGATAATTCCATCTTCACGAACGAGAAATCCCCGGCCCTGTCTCAGAAACCACGACGAGTAAATTCAGACAGCGAGAATACTAGTGCACCGCTGTCAGCCATTTTGTTTTTCCACGAGGGGTTTGTCTGAGATGGTATTAGTCTGATCCAGCCAGAAAACGGAAGCAAGCCGCAAGGATGTCGGTCGAGAGGCTTCATAAACAGAAGATCCTGAAATAACGACGAGCAGACTTGTCTTTCGAGGTCGTTCCCCATCCATTATCGAGGATCAGCGTGGGGTGGGGTGGATAATGAATGACGTTCGTTCATTCAGTGATCAGAGAACATCTTCCCTTTACCGTTCCTATGGAGTTCGATCAACTAATACCGCCTTCCAGAATGAATGGGGTCAACTAGCTTGGTACAGCAGCGAGTTCAGGAGTAATGGGTGGATGCTGGAGCGGTGGTACTTATAGAAATGTTGATGGTAAGGGTGGCAGTTGTGGTGGTGATGATGTTGGTTTTGGGGATGGTGTAGGTGGTGATGTGGATGGCGAGAGCGGTGGTGGGTGTTGTGGTGGATGTGTTGGTGGAGGTAGTGGATGTGATGGAAACGGACAAATGTAAGTTTGAAAAGTCATACACTTATGAAGTGTCTATATAATTTCCTGCTGATTGTCTTTTAATTGGAAAATTGCTTTGCCATCCTCTCCCAGCAATCCTTCCTAAAAAATGCTGAACTTCATATTGCGTTTTGAGAGAAATGCTTCTCCAATCCACGTTGCTTGCGGGAAGATGAAGTCCAGGGCCCATATCCAGAACGGCGATTTATCTTTTTAACACTCGATTTATCCCCTAACCCCGGGTTGTCTTGATCAGTTAGATAAGGTACGCTTGTCAGAGGATCCTAGGTTGCGCTTTGCTATATATACTGGTTTCCAGTCAAGGGA
>JAWQFJ010018143.1:5000-17500 GCA_034096865.1 Theodoxus fluviatilis
CTCCACACTGCCGCTCTGCACACTGCCGCTCTCCACACTGACGCTCTCCACACTGACGCTATCCACACTGACGCTCTCCACACTGACGCGCTCCACACTGCCGCTCTCCACACTGCCGCTCTCCACACTGCCGCTCTCCACACTGCCGCTCTCCACACTGACGCTCTCCACACTGCCGCTCACCACACTGACGCTCTCCACACTGCCGCTCTCCACACTGGCGCTCTCCACACTGACGCTCTCCACACTGCCGCTCTCCACACTGCCGCTCTCCACACTGCCGCTCTCCACACTGACGCTCTCCACACTGCCGCTCTCCACACTGCCGCTCTCCACACTGACGCTCTCCACATTGACGCTTTCCACACTGACGCTCTCTACACTGACGCTCTCCACACTGACGCTCTCCACACTGACGCTCTCTACACTGACGCTCTCCACACGACGCTTCGAGTACATTGATCATCGCTTCCCATACGTGTAGGAAGGAATGCTGCCAAGCCGCTTAATCGCGTGTAAAGTGGAATATAATTCTATTTTGCGTTGAGTGGCCAGCGTCATTCAAAATATATATTAATCAATGCGAGTATTACCGATGCGGCTTTGCCATCACCTGCTAAGAATTCCATCCTGGCATCTACGATGAACGAGAACCAAATGGCGAGGTAGATTGAGCGTCTCAAAGAGTAGGAACATTTGACATGTATCCCTCGCCATAGCGCGAGGCGAGGTGCCGTGGAATGGTGTACTGGCTGCTGTGCCAGTCAGTCAGCCGCTATAGCCACATCGAGAGTGTCGCAAGGAGCTCCGTGTTCAACGACACTCATCACTGACCTAGAGCCCCGAAACATCAAGGGCTTGCTGTCAATATACATAAGAATCGATACTTACCCATCACCTGAACTGGACCTGTGAGTGTGTTGACCACATCCCCATAGACGGGTTGCAATCCCCGGCTTGTCATGATAAGGTCTGGAGCGTCGTATCCCTCTGCAACGGTGTGGAAAGTAAATAGTTTCACGACAAAAACTGGTTGTCCTGCGAAAAAGTGTGTCGATATAAATATAAGTCATTGCAGTCTAATTAAATCAACCAAGGCGTTTTCTCAGATTCATGTATATATTTACAAACGCTTTTCACACGACAGAATTTTGGACGTGACAAGATCCACCACTCCCTTCAGTCGCTCGGGTAAGTTCATCAGATCACATATCGCTGAAAGACGCAAAACGCGATTTAAAGGCGACATGGAAATGCAAAGGTAAAGATACAGTTTTACGTGGCAACTTATCAAACCGCTCTACCCTATATTTTCCTGTTCAATGGACTGCTTGCTCGGATTACAGATGCCCACTTTACAACATTTAGAATTGAGAAAGTTGCGCCACGAAATGATGCCACGCGAAATTCTTCAGTACAGTGCAGTGGATTGATTGTTGATGGTATGAAGTGTGACGGCTCATCAGACATGACGGCCTATTGAGACCACACAACTCAATACGGTGCACTGGGCCTCAGCGACGTTTGATGCAACGCAGTGCAGGGCAGTGCAATGCAATGCAAAGGCGCTCGTCACGTTTGCAGTGGTCGAAAACGGTGTGTGCAAACAACTATGGCGATGCGCGTGTCGCTAACATAGAAACTGTCGAAAGCCGATAATGAAGCATTGCAGGTATGCAATGACGGGCTCACTGAAAGCATAAAAGCGGTTCTTAACACCTCTTTCCTAAGCAGAGACTCTGAGAATGATCTTTCCGCGGGTGCAACATTTGACTGGTAATTTTTAATGAAATGCCAACAGAAAGGTAACACTAACTACACATTATATAAAAAAACTACTTGACATCTATGGGAAGCGTACTCGAAAGATCAAACATCCGAAGAGGCATTTTCTCGCTCATCGAACTCTTTCTTCAAGTAACACCATCTTTATATTCCACTACATAAGAAAGAATTGATAAAAGACAATCCAAGGAGATCTTAAATGTCCTTACTATGTTACCTGTTTAAACGAACAAATTATGACAGTTCTGGAAATTTTCATGCACAACTGTTTTGCTACTCACCCATGAACATTCCTGAAACAGAAGAAAACGCTTTGATTAGAGTATCAACATAATGAGTTCTGGAACAGTTCAGTATCACATACACCGCGAAGACTTCCCAGATCATTTACCAGACACAATGTGTGCATCCTTCATCACAGACAGCTACGTATAACAAATGCATTATCGTGCGATTCTTTATCAGAAAGAAGGAAAGAAAAAGCAAAATTTTACCAGCTGATCTTATATCATTTTCAGTGCATCCAAACGAATTTCAAACCCACACTTCTCGATGCATTGTCTTTTGATGAAAGACCGTTTGACTGTGACCAGTGTTCTCGATTAACTCTGCGTTTTATATGTTTTCCTACGCCTCTCTTTCCGAATCACTTATAAAGTTTTGGATTCCATTGACCTGACGTAGAGAGAAAGGGCAGGTAGAGTAGTAGCTGGCGTTTGCTGGAGAAACTTAAGTCTTCTCTCTGGAGCGGACTCACCGTTTCCAAAGGGCATTCCACCAAACCCAGCCATTCCTCCCATTCCTCCCATTCCTCCAAGTCCTCCCATCATCGGTGTTCCGGTGAGTTGTCCAAGGGCCACCACAGGCAGAATTGCCAGCACCAGTAAGACCTCCTTCATGGCTTTCTGAAACAGAAATGCAATGATGAGATTTATCACTTGTTGTGAGGTTAAAAAGATACAGTTTGTACGAAGTAATCACTGTCATTTCCAAACTTGTCGTGCCTCATGCTGTGTCCATGAATGTTGTCGTTTGAATTGTATGGCTTCTCAACATCGTTTCCTGCTGGAATGTCCATAGCCCCTAACTACCCATTGACCCGACTCATGAAAAATACAGTCAGATGTAACTTTATCTCTGTCTTTCTTTAAACTGCTTACCGGAACAAAATATTTCAGTGGGTATTCACTGACGGGATCAAAGCGGTTCGACACGAAAATGATAATAACTTTTTTGTTTAGTCTAGCGGAAAGGGAATACGTCTGACTCTCACCCTTAGCAAGCTGATGTGGGAAAACATTTTGGTACAGCAAAAAGACAACCACAATCATGCCTCCAATATTTTTTCTACACAGAAATATAGATTTTCTTTTGAAATGATTAAATTCATTGTTCCTTGGAACGGAACGTAAAATTAACCAATATCTTCAACAAAGCTTTTACAGCAAAATGAATGCTTCAACTAACATCGGAAAGGAGGTGAATGGATGGATGGATATTTAGATGGATGGGTGAAGTGAGTTTTACGCTCTATCAGCTTATGTAGGCTGTTTGGTCATTGACAGCAAAATCAACGAGAGCTGGTTGTAGTAAAAGCAAGTCAAGTCGTGATCACCCTGGTTATTCGCCTTTGACGAATCGCGTAGCGAGACACGGTGGGTCAATTCTAACCCCCAACCCACACGGGGACTGTAAAGGAGCAGCGGGAACCAAACCAGATGATCCTTCCCTAGTATTGCGAAGAAGGAATTCATATTCGAATATCGCAAAAAGAATCTGTCTGCATGGTTTGGGGAGAAACATTAATCACGATGATATCAAGACTCAACACTTTCGCCTTCAAAATGACAAAACATTCACACACACACATCCAGTTCGAGTACCCTAGCGAACAACAAGAGATTAGACAAACACTTCGGTAACTAAGATTTGACACAGGGCGCTGTCGATGGACACAGTGTAACTGAGCGAAACATGACGTGAAAATAGCCAACAGAAGTTTTTGTGTAGTGAATAAAGAAACTGATGTCCCTGGTCAGCAAAGTAAATGCGATTTCTCATCACGAAGGTTACAAGTCCATGTGTGATTCCTGGCAGGTTCTCTTACTCTCAGAGGACATTGATTTCCTTCACATCAAAGTTAATCGTCGAAAAAGGTCGACTCACTCAACCAAGCTCTCACTGTTGTTTTGAGGCAAGCTACATGTACTTGTCTGCAACAAGCAGGCAAAGATCATGATTGCACATGATATCATACACTCCCAAAGAAAGTCCACTGTAAATCTGCTCGAGTCCACAAAACATTCAGACCGCTCACAGACTCTCGATCTAAACTCACACCAAGAAATCCTAACCAAAATGAGAAAACGGGAAACTACATTCAAAAGAAACAGTAAGAGATTCTTGCACGGCAGCTTAGCTACTCTACCACTCATCTACGTGTACAGCTTTCACACTTGGATAACAGGAAGACACCCTAGGAGAAGGGACCGTACTCACTGTTAGTGTGTGTGACCGCGTTCGAAGCCGATGATCTGCCCGTGAGAGGGTGGCCTGTCCGAGTGACAGTGGAGGTGCTGTGGGACCACTTTTCTCTCTCTTCTCTCTCGTTTTTTATCGCACCTTGACCATCGATCTAGCCAGTCCTATCCCGTGATGACGTCCTGCCGGACAAGTATGAGGAAGACAAATGGGGCACAGTCATCTGTCCATCCATCATGCCCACGTCACCAGCAATCACCGGGGAAGGGGAAGGGACATCGTGGACAACCATAGAGGGTCAACGGACCAGGGGGAACAAGGGAACACGCAGAAGCTCAGGGTTCAAAGGTGGAAAGTAAAATGAAAGGGCAAGAGAGGGAGCGGGGAATGGTGGGGAGGGGGGAGGGGGGAGGGGAGGTGTGCTATGGTCAGGAAAGGGGGAAGGAGAGGAGGATAGTCCTAGTCTGAGTGGGATGGGTCAGAGCTAGGTTTGATCACGGAAGGAAAAGGCTGGGGACGGGTCAAGGGAAACGTGATGCCACTTTCCTCACGTTTCCACGGAGACTGCGCAGCAAGGTGCGCAAGAGGAAGAAATTCTATTTTGAGTGATGTATGTGCAATCAGAGCGTTCTGGGAAATTGTCAGTGTCAGCAGGAGCGTTTGCAATGCTTCTTGGTGACTTCAGAGTTGAGATAGGTGCAAGGTGTCGTTGCTATGAAGACCGCACTATTTGCACAGACCTCGCATTTTTACTGATAGAGCAATTCTGACCAACACAATCGGGGATCAAATGCTGTCAGCAAACCTCTAGGAAGTTGCACTAATCAAAATATCCTCTCAAACAATTTTATCGTCAGATTTACTGACAATAATGTTACCTTCAGCATTTACTGATTCTTATTTCGTTCAGTGAGCTTCACAAAGCGGGTATCATCGTTTATTGAGGTCTGCACAAACATAAGCTTTTTTAAAAACTGACAATCTCGAGTGTTTCATATGTAAGAAACTATACTGAAGGAGTGTTTGAGTTGTAGTAGATACTAAGACGTTAATCAAGTTTCTTTGATATTTTCTCGAGTCGATTTACTTTCAATATTAGAAATTCAGTTTGCTGGTCAAATGCTGAATGAAAAAAAAATCTTCACCGTTTCAACTTCAAGTCACGGTAAAGTCAGAGAAAAAGACAGAAGAGCCATCATTGTGATGGACAAAACATAGGAGTGGGGAGGGGTTTAGGAGGACGGGCGGGGTTAGCGACAATAAGGCAGGCAGAGGTGAGAAGTATCAGCAAAAGGAAAGAAAGATGACGAGGGGAATAGCGGGGGAGGACGGAGGATCAGACAGCGAGACAGAAAGCGGGTCGTGACGGTGACCGCTCACTTCAGAATCGCAGGAACTCAGCGTTCTGTCAGCACCGTGGGTCTGTCACCGGCTTCCGGAAATATATATATATATATATATATATATATATATATATATATATATATATATACTCCCCGCATGGATATAGTGACCCAGCATAGCCCCTTGACGCACGCTTAAGTTGCCGACAAGAATGAGTAGTCAGCCATTTGCTTATTTTGGGGTTTTCCCCATCAAAGTTCCTCTTCTGAAACCATTAGTGCGATACACAAAAAGAAACGAACAGCAGATATACACATACATGTATATATGGCTCGGAAGTGCGTTGACTCGACAGGATGACTGTTGTTGATGCGTCACACTTTGTGTGAAATTTTTGTGGTTGAAAACTGTCGGATGTTTTCATTGGGACAGATTGATTCTGGAGTGGGTTCTTTGAACAAGACTTAGCAGGGTTTCTATAAACGCTAACCTTTACGATTTGATTAAAATTGGTTGATTTTTGGGGAACGCAACAGACACACACGCACGCACGCACACACACACACACACACACACACACACACACTACTCATACATACGTATATACACACACATGTACTCGCACACACATGCTCACTTAAGTACGCATGCACATGCTCACATGCGCGCGCATTCACGCACGCACTCGAATGCAAGGACGCACATTACCGGTTGCATACTAAAACTGGCCTGGACATCAATAGTCTTAGTGGAGATTCGTGTAATTTCTGTATGAGTTAAAACGTTGAGCAATGAATGGCTTTAAAGATGACCCACTGTAGTCCACTGGTGTAAGTGCAGATCAAAAACATTTAGCCAAATAAGGAAAAAGCTCAGGAAGAAACAGTAAATTATCAAAGATGCTGCATCGCTGATGAAAACATTATATGGGGGGGAAATAGCCGTGGAATAGACTTAGAAATCAGCGTACCTAGCATACAGATAAAAAGACGATATCAATTTGTTCTTGTTTCTCTATTATCATTATGGAGATAATACTTTCCTGACAGTTTAGAAACATCTTATCCTGTCATTTAAATCGTTAATGAATTCCGATTCAAATATCGACTACTTTTTTGTGTTCTTCTTCTACTGCAACATAATGTTACAGAGCAAAAGTTGCAAATTAGAAATTGTTTATATTCTCTTAAATTATCTGAAATGCTTTTACCAAAAATATCTTCAATTTACGCACTATTGTTAATCTACTTGCAAAGGAAAATATGACACTATACTATGTAAACTCTTGACTCTACGTTATGAAAGTTATCCGTGTTTCGCAAATTCTCTCTCCGGAAAGGATTCGTCTGTATCATTAAGTTTCACAAAAGCATCAGATACTCAGATAACCTTAATTTAGACAGTTTTGAATATAATGCAATACTTTCCCACAGGTGAGACACGCACGTAAAGCCTTTGTGTAAAATCGCTGTGGGTTTCTCTTGGTCGATTGATATCCTCACTTACGACCGCACACAGATGCCGAGCAGTTGTAACAGGAAACCAGTGTGCGGTCCCAGCACGTCGTGTCCCAGAGTCATTCGATCAGGTCGTGAGAGTTGTGTACTGCATTGGTTATGTGAACACTCATCAGACCGTGAGAGTTGTGTACTGCAGTGTTTCTGTGAACACTCATAATGCTGTGAGAGTTGTGTACTGCAGTGGTACTGTGAACACTCATAAGGTCGTGAGAGTTGTGTAATGCAGTGGTTCTGTGAACACTCATCAGGTCGTGACAGTTGTGTACTGCAGTGGTTCTGTGAACACTCATCAGGTCGTGACAGTTGTGTACTGCAGTGGTTCTGTGAACACTCATAAGGTCGTGAGAGTTGTGTACTGCAGTGGTTCTGTGAACACTCATCAGGTCGTGAGAGTTGTGTACTGCAGTGGTTCTGTGAACACTCATAAGGCTGTGAGAGTTGTGTACTGCAGTGGTTTTGTGAACACTCATAAGGTCGTGAAAGTTGCATAATGCAGTGGTTCTGTGAACACTCATAAGGTCGTGAGAGTTGTGTACCACAATGGTTCTGTGAACATTCATAAGGCCGTAACAGTTGGGTACTCGAGTTGTGTACTGCAGTGGTTCTGTGAACATTCATAAAGCCGTGAGAGTTGTGTAATGCAGTGCTTCTGTGAACACTCATAAAGTCCCGAGAGTTGTGTACCACAATGGTTCTGTGAACACTCATAAGGCTGTGACAGCTGTGTACTGCAGTGGTTCTGTGAACACTCATAAGGTCGTGACAGTTGTGTACTGCAGTGGTTCTGTGAACACTCATAAGGTCGTGACAGTTGTGTACTGCAGTGGTTTTGTGAACACTCATAAGGCCGTGACATTTGTGTACTGCAGTGGTTCTGTGAACAATCATAAAGCCATGAGAATTGTGTACTGCAGTGGTTCTGTGAACACTCATAAGGCTGTGAGAGTTGTGTACTGCAGTGGTTCTGTGAACAATCATAAAGCCATGAGAATTGTGTACTGCAGTGGTTCTGTGAACACTCATAAGGCCGTGAGAGTTGTGTACTGCAGTGGTTCTGTGAACAATCATAAGGCTGTGACAGCTGTGTACTGCAGTGGTTCTGTGAACACTCATAAGGCTGTGACATTTGTGTACTGCAGTGGTTCTGTGAACACTCATAAGGCTGTGACAGCTGTGTACTGCAGTGGTTCTGTGAACACTCATAAGGCTGTGACATTTGTGTACTGCAGTGGTTCTGTGAACACTCATAAGGCTGTGACAGCTGTGTACTGCAGTGGTTCTGGGAACACTCATAAGGTCGTGACAGTTGTGTACTGCAGTGGTTCTGTGAACACTCATAAGGTCGTGAGAGTTATGTACTGCAGTGGTTCTGTGAACACTCATACGGCTGTGAGAGTTGTGTACCACAATGGTTCTGTGAACACTCATAAGGTCGTGACAGTTTGCAGTGCTTCTATGAACACTCAAAAAGCCGCGAGAGTTGTGTACTGGTTCTGTGAACACTCATCAGGCCGTGAGAGTTGTGTACCGCAGTGGTTCTATGAACAATCATAAGGTCGTGAGAGTTGTGTACCGAAGTGGTTCTGTGAACACTCATAAGGCCGTGAGAGTTGTGTATTGCAGTGGTTCTGTGAACACTCATAAGGTCGTGACAGTTGTGTACTGCAGTGGTTATTTGAACACTCATCAGGCCGTGAGAGTTGTGTACTGCATTGGTTATGTGAACACTCATAAGGCCGAGAGAGTTGTGTACTGCAGTGGTTCTGTGAACACTCATAAGGCTGTGACAGCTGTGTACTGCAGTGGTTCTGTGAACAATCATAAAGCCATGAGAGTTGTGTACCGAAGTGGTTCTGTGAACACTCATAAGGCCGTGAGAGTTGTGTACCGCAGTGGTTTTGTGAACACTCATAAGGTCGTGAAAGTTGCATAATGCAGTAGTTCTGTGAACACTCATTAGGTCGTGAGAGTTGTGTACCACAATGGTTCTGTGAACACTCATAAGGCCATGATAAATTTGTACTGCAGTGGTTCTGTGAACACTCAAAGGCACTAAGAGTTGTGTACTGCAGTGGTTCTGTGAACACTCATAAGGTCGTGAAAGTTGTGTACCGCAGTGGTTCTGTGAACACTCACAAGGCCGTAAAAGTTGTGTACTGTAGTGGTTTTGTGAACACTCATCAGGTCGTGACAGTTGTGTACTGCAGTGGTTCTGTGAACACACATAAGGTCGTGACAGTTGTGTACTGCAGTGGTTCTGTGAACACTCATAAGGCCGTGACATTTTTGTACTGCAGTGGTTCTGTGAACACTCATAAGGTCGTGACAGTTGTGTAATGCAGTGGTTCTGTGAACACTCATCAGGTCGTGACAGTTGTGTACTGCAGTGGTTCTGTGAACACTCATAAGGCTGTGACAGTTGTGTACTGCATTGGTTCTGTGAACACTCATAAGGTCGTGACAGTTGTGTACTGCAGTGGTTCTGTGAACACTCATAAAGTCGTGACAGTTGTGTAATGCAGTGGTTCTGTGAACACTCATCAGGTCGTGACAGTTGTGTACTGCAGTGGTTCTGTGAACACTCATAAGGCTGTGACAGTTGTGTACTGCATTGGTTCTGTGAACACTCATAAGGTCGTGACAGTTGTGTACTGCAGTGGTTCTGTGAACACTCATAAGGTCGTGACAGTTGTGTAATGCAGTGGTTCTGTGAACACTCATCAGGTCGTGACAGTTGTGTACTGCAGTGGTTCTGTGAACACTCATAAGGCTGTGACAGTTGTGTACTGCAGTGGTTCTGTGAACACTCATAAGGTCGTGACAGTTGTGTACTGCAGTGGTTCTGTGAACACTCATAAGGTCGTGAGAGTTGTGTACTGCAGTGGTTCTGTGAACACTCATAAGGTCGTGACAGTTGTGTACTGCAGTGCTTCTGTGAACACTCATAAGGTCGTGACAGTTGTGTACTGCAGTGGTTCTGTGAGCACTCGTAAGGTCGTGACAGTTGTGTATTGCAGTTGTTCTGTGAACACTCATAAGGCCGTGAGAGTTGTGTACTGCAGTGGTTCTGTGAACACTCATAAGGCCGTGACAGTTGTGTACTGCAGTGGTTCTGTGAACACTCATAAGGCCGTGACAGTTGTGTACTGCAGTGGTTCTGTGAACACTCATCAGGTCGTGAGAGTTGTGTACTGCAGTGGTTCTGTGAACACTCATAAGGCCGTGACAGTTGTGTACTGCAGTGGTTCTGTGAACACTCATCAGGTCGTGACAGTTGTGTAATGCAGTGGTTCTGTGAACACTCATCAGGTCGTGAGAGTTGTGTACTGCAGTGGTTTTGTGAACACTCATAAGGTCGTGACAGTTGTGTACTGCAGTGGTTCTGTGAACACTCATAAGGCCGTGACAGTTGTGTACTGCAGTGGTTCTGTGAACACTCATCAGGTCGTGAGAGTTGTGTACTGCATTGGTTCTGTGAACACTCATAAGGCCGTGAGAGTTGTGTACTGCAGTGGTTTTGTGAACACTCATAAAGCCGTGAGAGTTGTGTAATGCAGTGCTTCTGTGAACACTCATAAAGCCGTGAGAGTTGTGTAATGCAGTGCTTCTGTGAATACTCATAAGGCCGTGACAGTTGTGTACTGCAGTGGTTCTGTGACACTCATAAAGTCCCGAGAGTTGTGTACCACAATGGTTCTGTGAACATTCATAAGGCCGTAACAGTTGTGTACTCGAGTTGTGTATTGCAGTGGTTCTGTGAACATTCATAAAGCAGTGAGAGTTGTGTAATGCAGTACTTCTGTGAATGCAGTGACAGTTAGTGACGGGTTATTGGCTGGAGAAATGTGCCACGGTACTGGCAAGTTTTCCGTTCGAATTCGTGTCACATTAGCGCACACTAGGTGGACCCTAATCTCTGCTGTTTCTGCGCATCCATATCCAGACAGATGCCCTCTCCGCGGCTTCTGCCATGGCTCTTGCTGCCTGTGTGCACTGCCGGCTTGAGAGGCCGAGTTGTCTGCAGGCGCCGTGGACTGTGTGGCCTACGAAACCCCTAGCTCCCACCTCGACCGCGAGGATGTTGGTCCAAATGCCCTGGCTTCTCAGTTGGTTGGCAAGGGGTTCGTATTTTGCTTGCTTGACCTGGTGCCACTCTTCCATCTTGTCTTCCATGGGCACTGTCAGTTCTATGAGGACCATTCTCTTGGTCTTTGCAGAGTGAAGCACAATGTCTGATCGCTGCCTTGTCTCTCTGATCTCTGCGGGGTACCGGCTTTGCCCTTTCAGATCAGTTGCTATTGTCCAGTCTTGTGCAGCTGTAAGGACGCCGGATGTTGCCGTTTTCCTGCGCACTGCGTTTCCCGACTCTCTGGCCCTCACGAACTTCTTTTGCTGTGGGAGCCCTTTTTCCTCGGCATTAGCGAGCCCTATCGCCTCCTCCGCTGCTTGGGCCAGGTGGTGGAGATCCTTGTTGTGGCGCCAGGTGTACCGTCCAAGGCCCAGGGCCATGCCACACGCTGGCAGGACATGGTTGATGGTCTGTTTCACCCCACAAAGCGCTCCGAAAGCCGTGAGAGTTGTGTACCGCAGTAGTTCTGTGAACACTTGACAAAGCCGTGAGATTTTGAACTGCAGTGGCTCTGTGAACACTCATAAGTTGACTATTCTGTGTGGTAGGCCAATTATCTTAATAGCATAAAAGTTCACCTTCATACAAATCAGCTCACAGTCTGCGAGAAAACGTCATTGCGGCATACAGAAACAATTATAGGTGATGGTAGTGTCTGTCATCGACGTCAGCACTGTCTGCAGCACACGTGTTTCTCTACGCTCTGCAAAGTAAGTTGTTCCCCGTCAACATGTAAATGCATTGTGCTAGATCTGGTTTTCCCCGTTTGCGTCGAACTTGGGAAAATCAACTTATCGGGCAAGTCTGTGTAAGAATTCGCAGTCAACGTCTCTCTTTACGAAGATAGGTGTAATTATTTATCTCCACTCTACATGTACATGTACTAGGCATTTGATTCGGACGACCCTGAACCAGCCTGTCCCGGTCACTGGAAACAAAGTGAGGCCATGTTTATTTTCGACAGCTCCAACATTACACGCACAGGATAACGTAAGCAGTGCTTCGGGAAGACCAGGTGGCAGGTCTTTGTGAGGGCAAGCTGTCTGCTTGTCTGACAGCTGTCACCGCTGAAGAGGCTGTCCGGCGTGACGCATCGTGAGACTTGGGCGCCTTTCGAGCCATCATTCAATCTTGGTATGCGGCTTTCAGCGCTCCTGTGCAATTTCCCTGTGTGGCCGCCACTCCCAGAGAGTACGTGCGCTGTACGTGTAGATTTCGTTTGTAAACTGGCGAGAAGAGAA
>JAWQFJ010018143.1:22500-25283 GCA_034096865.1 Theodoxus fluviatilis
CTCTCGCCACTTCGTGTCTGCGTCAACTACAAGGGCAAGGCTGGAGCTGCTTTGGGGATTTATCGACCGTCCTTGGCGGTTATGAATGTTTCCGGGCCATCAAAACTTTGGCTAACCGCGCTCCCTTCACCGTATGTCATCCATGTCATGACTCAGGACTCAGGAGGCCAATCATAGCTTGCAGTATAAATGTATCGTCGCTACTGCCTGACAGAGATAGATGGAGCCCATCAGCACTGGAACTTGGCAGACAGACTGACTGTCATCCCCCCTTTTCACGAACCGGAACTTTTCCTGAGGCTACTTCTGCCCCCACTGGATGTACTTAACCCCTTGAAGAATGGACTTGCACTGATGGCACCGATCCCGATCAAGAAGAAAAACTATAGAAAGACCCACGGGTTTTATTCGACTTCCGTTTGCTTAGCTTTGGAGAGGCCATTCTTGATGATGCAATTGCATTAACGTCTTTCTCTTCATCTGCACTTTTACCCTATCAGTCTGCCCCCATGTAGAGAGAGAGAGAGAGAGAGAGAGAGAGAGAGAGAGAGAGAGAGAGAGAGAGAGAGACAGATAGAGACAGAGAGAGAGACAGACCGAGAGACAGAGAGAGAGAGATAGAATGTCTGTGTGTGTATGCGTGTGTGCATGCGCACGCATATGCATAAGTGTGAGAGCGTAAATAAGTGAGGGTGCGCTTATGTCTGCGTATGCGTCTACGAACGTGTTCTCTCTCTCTCTCTCTCTCTCTGTCTCTCTTTCTCTTTCTCTCTCTCTTTCTTTCTTTCCCTCTCTCTCTCGCTCCCCCCCCCCCCCCCTCTCCTCTCTCTGACTGGCAGGCAGGCACACAGGCAGGCAGGCAAACAGGTAGACAAACAAGCACAGACACACAGACACACAAACAGACAGACAGACAGACAGACAGACAGACAGACAGACAGACAGACAGACAGACAGACAGACAGACAGACAGACAGACAGACAGACAGACAGGCAGTAGCACAGGCAGTAACACATACACGCAGACACATAGAAAAACAGACAGATAATTAGGCAGGAAAGCAGGCAAGCAGGCAAGCAGGGAGGCAGACAGGCAGGCAGGCACACAGGCAGGCAGGCAAACAGGCAATAAAACAGGCAGGCAGGCAAACAGGCTGGCAGGCATACACACGGGCAGGCAGGCAGGGAGACAGGTAGGCAGGTAGGCAGGCAGGCAAACAGGCAGGCAAACAGGCAGGCAGGCACACAGGCAGGCAGGCAAACGGGCAGGTAAACAGGCAATAAAACAGGCAGGCAGGCAAACAGGCTGGCAGGCATGCACACGGGCAGGCAGGCAGGGAGACAGGTAGGCAGGTAGGCAGGCAGGCAAACAGGTAGGCACACAGGCTGGCAGGCAGGCAAACAGGCAGGCACACAGGCTGGCAGGCAGGCACACAGACAGGAATACAGGCAGGCACACAGGCTGGCAGGCACACAGGCAGGCACACAGACAGGCAAACAGGCAGGCAGACAGGCAGGCAGGCAAACAGGCAGGCACACATGCTGGCAGGCAGGCACACAGTGAGGCAGGCACGCAGGCAGGCAGGGAGGCAGGCAGGCAAACAGGCAGACAAACAGGCAGACAAACAGGCAGGCAAACAAGCAGACAAACAGGCAGGCAGGCAGAGACAAAGACACACAGGAACACATAAACCGACAGACGCTTAGATGGACAGACGGACGGACGGAGAGACAGACAGACAGACTCATGGGCAAGTAGACAGAGTTTACATGTAAATTCGTACACAAGTCTGTGTGTCTGTCCATCCGTCTGTCTGTCTCTCTGTCTTCTTGTTTGCCTGTGCGGATACATGACCGAATACCCGTGTGTGTGTGTGTGTGTGTGTGTGTGTGTGTGTGTGTGCGTATGTGTGTGTGTGTGTGTGTGTGTGTGTGTGTGTGTGCGTGCGCGCGCGTGTGTGTGTTTGTTTGTGTTTGTGTGTGTGTGTGTGTGCGTGCGTGCGTACGTGTGTGTGTGCGTGTTTGCGTGCGTGCGTGCGTGTTTGCGTGCGTGCGTGCGTGTTTGCGTGCGTGCGTATGTGTGTGCGCGTGCGTGTATATGTGTGAGTGTATATATATGTGTGTTTGTGTGTATTTGTGTATGTATGTGCGCGATCGCGCGCATATTTGCATGCATGCGTGTATACCTGTATGTATCCGTCCGTTCGTCCGATCCTCTCACACACCCATCTCTCTCTCTCTCTCTCTCTCTCTCTCTCTCTCTCTCAACCAATTCCATTCCTCCATCAAGTTCACCTTGAAGTCCCATGACCAAGCAGCACCCTTTCTGGACATCCTCATCACCCTGCTAGATGGTTTCCTCCAAACTGACCTTTACTCCAAACCCACTGATGTACATGGATACCTCCACAGTCTGTCCTCCCACCCTCAATACGTCATCTGAAACCTCCCCTACAGCCTTTTCCTTCGTCTCCGCCGACTGTGCTCCAGCCCCGACACCTTCCGTCAGAGATGTGATGAACTGGAAAATCAGCTCAGACCCCGAGGCCACCACCTTCCTACCATCACCAAGGCCAGGATCATTGTCAGCACCAAGTCCAGACAAGAGTGCTTGCAATACAAGACCAAAAAGAAGAACCAGCGGGTCCCCTTTGTCGTGACCCGACCCCAACAACCCTCCTTTGCGCTCCTGGATCGGAGAACTCCACCAGGCGATGACCAACACCAGCCCACGCATGGCACAAGCTGTGTCCGATCCACCTCTTCTGGGGGAGAGAAACAGC
>JAWQFJ010018144.1:0-32500 GCA_034096865.1 Theodoxus fluviatilis
GAAAATTTAACACATGTACCCAGTTGACTCAAGTGCGTGCGCGCGTGTGTGTCGCGTTTTACGCATGTGTGTTTGTGTGTAAAAAGCTGACTTTGTGCCAGGCGTTTTATGTTTTCCCATGCTGAGGTGCTGTTCAATCGGAAAACTAACAAACGCCCACGCGATTATAGTGATTTTCAAACGTCAGAAAAGTAATCTAACAACGTTATCACGTCCTCCGAAATTTGCTCACCCAGAGAAACGTTGGTATTGCTTTTGTCGATAAATTTAACTCTTTTAGTGTTAGGGGGATGTATTTACAAAAACAAGTTTTTTCTTCTAAAATTGAATAGTCTATTGTTTTCACATACTCTCTCTACATCGCGATACCGCCCACCCGCGCATTGCGCGGGTGGGCGGTTTCGCGATGTTGAGAGATGTACGTGAAAACAATATCTATTCAATTTTAGAAGAAAAAACTTGTTTGTAAATACATTCCCCCTAACACTAAAAGAGTTAAATTTATCGAACAAGCAATACCAACGTTTCTCTGGGTGAGCAAATTTCGGAGACGTGATAACGTTGTTAGATTACTTTTCTGACGTTTGAAATATCATATAATCGCGTGGGCGTTTGTTAGTTTTTCCATGAAGCACCTATGCATGGAAAACATAAAACGCCTGGCACAAAGTCAGCTTTTTACACACAAACACACATGCGTAAAACGCGACACACACGCGCGCGCACGCACTTGAGTCAACTGGTACATGTGTTAAATTTTCAAGAGGGAGTTTCATCGACATGAACGACTTTCACACGCATATTTCGAATATTGCGTTCAAGGTAAACATTCCAGAATTGCAACACCCATTTTGCAACATTCATTTACACGAGCAAATTCTGAATAAATAATCATTCATATCTAAATAGGTCTGATCGATGAAAGAATGTGGTTAATGTTTCCCCAACGAAATCATGCTTTTGGCCTTATTGCGACTCGGCGCTTGGTGTTCTCACCATATTATTTGACGAGAACAAGAATGTAAAAAAGTTAATTATACATTTCCAATTATTAAAAAAACGAACAATTTTAGAAACCTCAATTTATTGATGAGAATACTCTGTACGTGGTGTGTGTGTGTGTGTGTGTGTGTGTGTGTGTGTGTGTGTGTGTTGGGATGAACACCTACGCAGAAAATATCAGCAGCAATTTAAGAATATCTGATTCACAACTTGCGCCATTTAGTTATCATTACATCTGCAAGAAAACTTTACCATAACCACATGATTCGCCACACACAGTAAAACTTCAATTCACGGTAGGGAGAATTTTAGAACACGTTCCTAAAATTGTAAGAAATAAAATAATTTATATGTCATTTGTACGTCTTACGGAAGATAACATTCAATAGTTAAAACTGAAATATCGTCTATTTCGTCATGAGGGAAAAATTCCTTTCCAGTGCGCGATCTTCGCGAAGACGAACAGCCAGAATGCAGGGATAGGACGAAATATCACAAGGACTGGTGCGGAGGGATGATGGATGGATGGATGGATGGTGTTTTACGGCCTATCAGCCTCTGTAGGCTATGTAAAGCCATTAAGCAGGAAAATCACTGGAACAGTTTAGAGACAACGCAAATCCAGTCACGGTGTCCCTAGATAGTCGCCTCTTATGAATCGCTACAGAGACGAGGGGCTGGTGCAGAGGCTGCATATTCGACATCAACATAATGTATGCAGCAGTAATGTATGCAGCAGTAATGTATGCAGCAGTCGCGGAGTAAGGGGAGTGTTGCTTTAACGAGAAGATACGACCTTTCTGGATCAGGCGGTAGAGGAAAAAGGAGGCAGAAGAGGTGGTGGGATGAAACAATAAACGCAAGGTAAGGTAAGGCTAGAGCCGAGGGTTGGTTTGTGCGGAGAGAGAGAGAGAGAGAGAGAGAGAGAGAGAGAGAGACAGACAGACAGACCGACAGACAGACAGTCAGAGTCAGACAGAAAGACAGACAAGAGTCAGACAGAAAGACAGACAGAGAGTCAGACAGACAGACAGACAGAGAGACAGACAGTCAGACCAGGCAGACAGCCAGACCAGGCAGACACACAGACAGACCAGGCAGACAGCCAGACCAGGCAGACACACAGACAGACCAGGCAGACACACAGACAGACCAGGCAGACAGACAGACAGACAGACCGACAGACCGATAGACCACAGACAGACAGACCAGACAGACCAGACAGACAGACCAGACAGACAGACAGACCAGACAGGACAGACAGACAAACCGGACAGACAGGACAGACAGACAGACAGGACAGCCAGACAGGACAGATCAGACAGACTAGACAGATAAGACAGATAGACCAGACAGACAGACCAGACAGGACAGACAGAACAGACAGACATACCAGACAGACAGGACAGACAGACAAGACAGACCAGAAAGACAGACGAGGCAGACAAGACAGACCAGGCAGACAGGACAGACAGGACAGACAGACCAGACAGGACAGACCAGACAGACAGACCAGACAGATTGACCAGGCAGACCAGACAGACCTATAGACAGACTGACGATGAGGAGAGAGAGAGAGAGGACAGAGAGGAGAGAGAAAGAAAAATAGAGACAGAAAAGAGAGAAGAAAGCACAGGAAGAAGCCTACAAAAAGTGACTATATGGACACTTCCTGATGCCACCATTGTACCAGTACCCATTGCTTGGCAGGCAGAGTGGCTCCAGGAGCTCAGGGCTTAGCAAGGAAGGGGCAAGATGGAACTACAGCCAGGGAGGCTGGTGGTGCAGCGGTCAGAAGAGTAAAAAAATAGGGGGGGGGGGGAGAGAGAGAGAAAGAAGATCGGAGGAGGGGGGGGGGGGGTCAGTCAGCCAGCCAGGAAGAGGATGACGGATCGATGGGCAAGCAGTATAGGGAGGGCTTGCAGGCCAGTAGGAAGACTGGAGCCATTCCCTTCCACAGTTCATAGTCCAGCAGGTTTTCTCGCCCATTTGTAGTACTACTGAAAGAGTTGCTCAGCACACACATGTATGCATCCTATTGACACCACTATTTGAATGTCTACTGAAAAAGATGTTGGGCACACACATGTATGTAAGTATTCTGCCGACACCACCAATTGCACGTCTACTGAAAAAGATGCTGGCCAGGTACGTATGTACTCATGTACATGTAGTTTCAACCGATTTTCTTGTCAGCGAATATGCTCATCGCATTCTGTTCTGTTACACAAAGGCAGTGTGACATGCATACGCACTTACGCATTGTGCGTAGATAAAAGCGCACGTGTTCATGTATACCTACAGCATACATGCATACTTGAGTGTGAACGCATTTGGACACGAACATTCAAATATGTGAACAAATATGCTCAGATTCATGAATGCATGCATGGATGAATGAATGGATAAATAGATGAATGAATGTCTACATCCAATCAGCCTGTGTAGGCTATGTGGGGCGACTTGATCACGAAAATCCCCAGAGCTGGGTAGCAAGATCAATTCAAGTAATGATTTCCCAAGTGTTGCGCCTTTTCGCATTGTGTAGAGGTGCGGTGGGTCAATTCTTCCCCCCAGCATTCAGGGGCCCTGAGAGGCGACACCGACAGAGAGAAGGACGGGGATGAGTAGGCTGACAATACGTGCGTGGTTAAAAGCTGCCCAGACCAGACAAAATTCCTGGCAGCATTTTCTCCATCCTCGGTCATCGTGTGCATGCAGTAAACCACGTGATCTTTTCACAGGGTGAGCATAACCAGTTCTCAAAAACAGGGTAGCTCTAATCTTCGGGTCAAATCGAAATACAGCGGGATTTGCACCGACAGTAATCACTTGAACAATTTTGACATATTACCTCCGTCAGAAAGCTGAACCACGGCTGCTTAAACTTTATAATTTTCATATTTCAAATCAGCCAATAAATGATTGTTTTTGACTCTACAAAGAGGCGGAGTCTTTGCTAAAAAATAACAAATGCGTCTGATTACGTAATACCCCACATCGTCATTATCCACATTCTGCCTAATTTGCAAACGAATCTATGTTGTGTGTTGTGTCCGTGTAAAGGGAAGACTCAAGTATACGTACTTTGCATTTTCATCTGCCACTGACGGATTTCCTCTGAACTGTAAGCCCCTTCTCTGTAAACCTAGGTTGCAAAAAAATATCATCTGCACACTTCAAAATCCTTTTTGTTCAAGTCCAGATCATCGTTCATCTGCACTAAGTGTTCATTTCACTCGGGATTAATTAATCAGCGTTGCTATTTGCGATGTACGACTCAGAATGCTAAATATTTTGTCCGCGTTGAGTTGAGTCCATATCAGTTTACGCTGAGGAGCATCAATGCAAGGGTTGATAGAAACGCAATCCTTTTGAACGCCCCGGCTAAAAACTGCTGCCACGCCAAGCAATCGTTCCCAAGCGCTCGACAAGCCGCGCACCAGAGTGCAGCAATTAAATGTCAAAACAAAGCATTAGAAATGCAACATCAAATGTTAAATGATAAACGTACGCACGCGCGCGCGCGCGAACACACACGCGCGCACACACACACACACACATGGAATAAGGAGTAGAATAAAGGGAGGAAGACGGCGCCGACAGCAACAGGAGTAGGAGGAGAAATGCGAGAGGTCAAACGAAGGAAAATGAGGTAAAATGAGAAAGACGCTGGAGAGAGGTGGAGAACGAACAAACAGTTTTATTTGTAAAAGCCACCGGTCCATTACAACCTAATGACGTGTGCAACTCATTAGTAGTTTTCAAAGCTGCTTATCTTTGCTTGAAGGCATAGTGCAGATTCATTGCAGTTGATCTCAGCGTGGTTGCATTAACAAAAGCCATCACATCATGGATATCAATGCGATGCTTTGCATCAAATATACATAAAATGTACTTCTGTTTTATATCATCCTAAGCAGAGCATCTAAACAAAAATGCACTTCCATCTTCGTCTTCGTCGTTACATGAAGGCCAAGTAAAATGAGGCAAGGGGGAGGATCTTTGGGGAATCCTCAATATGATCACACAAATTTAACTTCCTTTTGAGTACAAACTGTCTGTAAAATTCTCATTTCTCGCTGCTTGTATGAGTGACAGACAACATTCAGAGCTGCAGAAAGAGAACAAGTGAGAGGGAAGTGAGAACGTGGGAAGGGAAGGTAGACCGGGGGTGGGGGGTGGGGGTGGGGTAAGTGGGGGGTAGGTGTATGGATGGAGTTTTACGGCCCATCATACTTTGCAAGCTAATTAAGGTCAAAGCTAGTTAACGTCACTGATCATGACAAATCACGACACACACTTACGGTAAGAGAAAGTAAAGCCATAATTTCCCTGTTTATTCGCCTCTAACGAATCAAGTAGAAAAACGAGATGAATCAATTCTTACCTCCAATCCAGTGGAGGTGAGAAGGAGGAGAAGATATGGATACGAATGGAGTTTGACGGCATATCAGCCTTTGTAGGCTATTTAAGGCCATTAATTACAAAAAGCACAAGATGGAATTAGAAGTCGTCACCATGTCCCGAATTATTCGCCTCTTACGAATCGCAAATGGGAGACATGGCGGGTCAACCCTTACCCCCAAACCCACACGAGGCAGGAGAGAGCAGGGAGATGACGAGATCAAGGAAGGCAAGGAAGGCAAGGAAGGCACAGGGGAGACAGACGAAGACGAGGCGAGACAAGCACGCGAGCAGAAACAGGAACGGCAGCGGGATAGTAAAAAAGAGCGGCGTAACGCAAGGTGGGATCGCGTGAAGTGTGGAGAGGGCGAGAAGGTGAGGAATTCGTGAAGGTGCGGATGATGATGATGATGGTGATGCTGCTGCTGCTGATGATGACGATGACGGTGATGGTGATGCTGATGAATAATGTATTGCGCCTATCCGCCGTTTGCATGCTATGTAAGGTCAATGACCACAAAAGCCATTAGAGCTGGTTAGAACAAGAGCAAGTATACTCTACATTTCCTATTCACCGTTTACGAAAAGCGTAGGGAAGACAGACGTGGTGAGTGTCTTCTTACTCCCAACTCACAGAAAGGATGGATTTGAAAAAAAGGGGAGGATGGGCGGCAGAGGTGAATAAAAAGATGGAGATGTGTGTGTGTGTGTGTGTGTGTGTGTGCGTGCGTGTGTGTGTGTGTGTGTGTGTGTGTGTGTGTGTGTGTGTGTGTGTGTGAGATTGCGTACGTGTGTGTGCCAGCCGCCTAGGCAAGAGAAAGCAAAATGACGGGGGAAAAGGAGAAGGATCCTGGAGAGGCCAACTGAACTCTGAGGACAATAGGCAGAGAAGGTCAAGGTTGACCGCTGTCCTCTCCCCCCCCTCTCTTTCTCTCTCTGTCTCTCTGTCTCTCTCTCTCTCTCTCTCTCTCTCTCTCTCTCTCTCTCTCTCTCTCTCCCCAAAACACACACACATGCAAACTCGCGCAAGTACATCTGAGCCACCCCTCTCCTCAAGGTCATAGGGAGTAATAGTGGGGAGAAGACTGGGGGGAAAAGGAGGAGGGGGGGGGGGGGCAGACTGGAGATCAGGCCCGCCCGAGAAGGGAAGTCAGGCCCTAGACGGGCTGGGCAGAGCCACAATAATGGACAGCTTCCATGCCTTTTTAAGTGTAGAAACTCCACCCTAAAGGTGCCCCCGCCCCCGCCCCTAATCTTCACACTCAGCCTCTGCTTCCACCTATCACCTAATCCACATCTCCATGACTATATCCATTATCCCATTTCAATATGCCATCATTAATCGACCACCCCACTATCTGTACCATCCCTCCTCCTTAGCAAACCCCTCATGGAGCTGACAAATCCCCCTAAGGCCTGCACTCACTAGTCCAGGGGAGAGTGATTCAATGTTACATGGATGGCACGCTGAGTATTATCTGAGTTATGTTTGCAACATTCTTCGGCAAAGAGGAGGTGCGGCGCATTTCTGTACACCAAGAGAAAGACATTTTCATAAATATACTTTAACTTATTGGCTCAAAAATCTGTCACGAAGCAACGCTAAAAACATTTTTAGAGATGTAAAAACTTTCTAGTCCACTATAGACTTTGCCTACCGGCGAAACAGTCTCTTGCACAGTTGTCATCACGTGATGGAAGGATTTCGTCCGAAAAATTCAAATGAGAGTCACACGAGAGGCTTGTGGGATAGTCGATCTGCTCCCTGACATACGCCATTAAAGTAGTTCTGTGACTATTTCGCATAAAACTCATAACTTACTTTTGTTGAGGCAATAAACAAGCATTTATTCGATCAAATAAAATGTTTGTGTTGAAATGGAAACAAGTTTTGACATCTGAATGATTTCTGTAAAAAGTGGAGAAAAAATTGCATCAGAACGAACTATTTTGGCGCAATGTTGTAATGCGAAGGGTCAAGTCTATTGCTGACTCGGGTTCACAGACAAATATAATGAAAAGCCTTCAGTGCATTTGCACCACAACCACATGTTTGTGATGACGTTAATTGGTATCTCAATCTTCTCACTCACACACACAAACACATACTTACAGCACACAAACACATACTTACAGCACACACACACACACAAACACATACTTACAGCACACACACACACACACACAAACACATACTTACAGCACACACACACACACACACACACAGCACACACACACATACAGTACACACTCACATACAGCACACACACTCATATGATACAGCACACACATACACACACACAGAGCACACACACACACACACACAGAGCACACACACACATACAGCACACACTCACATACAGCACACACACTCATATGATACAGCACACACATACATACAGCACACACACATACAACACACACACATACAGCGCACACACACATACAGCACACACACACACACATACAGCACACACACATACAGCGCACACTCATACAGCACACACACACATACAGCACACACACACATACAGCGCGCACACACACAGCACACGCACACACATACAGAACACACACACATACAGCACACACTCATACAGCATACACACTCATACAGCACACACACACACATACAGCACGCACACACATACAGCACACACACTCATACAGCACACACAAATGAGCAGGGAGGCGGAGGGAGGAGCCAGGCTGAGTGTGAACACGAGGCTGGTGAGTGCAGTGTCTTGGAAAGTGACAGACAGAGCCAAACTGAGGGAAGAGCAGAGGAGGGCGGGAGGGAGGGCGGGAGGCTGGCTAGCGTTTCTCCTCCCAGTGCCTACTCTGGACAATCAATATGTCTCTTGCCCTCAGACCACCTCCATGCGAGGGGATAGGAGCGGATTAGGAGAAGAAGGAATTCAACCATATGTTGTTGTTGTTGTTGACTCTACAGACTCCCTTTCAACAACTCTTCCTGGAATCTCAAGAACAGAGCCGTTGAAGACGGTGTTGAAGAAGACAAAGAAGACGAAAGGAATGATCGAGCGAAAAAGGAGAAGCAGTGGGGCAGGCAACAGGGGGAGGGGCCTATTTGACTAAGGGCAACAGCCTTGGTGGAGACTGCCCCTAAAGATTTTCCTGAAAGCTAGTCCACTCATCTGAGTCCTTAGCTCATGTTCGAGTATTTTCACAAGGCAAACCCACAGGTGCCAGTGGTACCGCCACAGACATCATCAGGACAGTCGCTGACTGTCGGTTCCTGGGGGGGAGGAGGGGGACGGTAGCCAGACGATGGGTCACTCCGCCACAGACAGGCTTACGTCAGAACGACAGACCGACTCATTAGCATAAAGTGTACGGTGTACAAAAAAGCGGCCATGTTGCTTGTAGTCCAAAAAGCCTTGGCAACAAGGCCGCCGACGGTACAGAAATATGCTAGCAGTAAATACCCAAATACTTTTTTTTCACCGCCCAAAAATCAATGTTCAAATTACCTTTCAAAGGGCGCTGCAGCTAAAGCAGCCATTTCCCCCTATGCACTAAACATTTTCCCACGTCTTTATCGACCGAAACGTCTACAGAGCGGGACTCGAAACGTACTCTTAGTAAGGACAGCGGAAGATCACCACTGTCTACATAGTGGATTGCGGACTGATTGATGACTTCTACCCGTGCAGACAGACAATCAGGCGGTCGTGGGAGTTTAATGCTTTCATTGTGCTGATGAGCACGTGACTTCTCCTAAGGAAAGACACTGCCAAAACGGCCGCGATGCCAATGTGCCGACAGAGAGCTTCTCCGCTGGTACACACTCCGGCTGAATGAAACGATGGCACAGGTGGTGGGAGGGTGAAAATGAGGATGGAGAGTTAAAGGAAGAACGCGAGGTGCGGAAGAAGTGTGGTAGAGAAGAGAGAACGGCGAGGAAAAAAAGTGGGATGACGGGAGAGATGATGGCAAAGGAGAGAGTAGAGAAAATAAAAGAAAGATAGTTAAGGACGAAAAGCAAGAGAAAAATAATGCCAGCATATTTGTGTGATCTCCAGGAACCTTATCAGCCAACTAGCACCCTCCGATCCTCCGATAGGGAGCTCCTGCAGAAGCACCAGTCAAGAACAACAAGCGGAGACAGGGCCTTTGCATCTGCAGCATCGATAGCCTCCAATCCGTTTCAGTGTTTAAAAAGATGCTAAAGACTTCTTCACAAGATGATGTATTACTCTGTAGGGCCAGAGAACAGCAGTTCTGTTGATACTGGCGCTTTACAAGTGCCTTACATACATACATGCACAAATACATATAGCATTACGGCCTAACAGCCTTTGTTGCCAGGCAATTCAAGACCTACTGATCACGAAAATCATCAGAACGGGTTAGAACACGAGTGAGGTATTTCCCTACTTCTTCGCCTTTTGCGAATCGCTCATGGAGATAACAAATACAAGTAGAGGAGAGGAAGCAAAAAGATATGAAAATGAGAGGAGGAAAAGAGGAGGAGGAAAAGTTGAGGCATAAAAGAAGAACGAAGAAAAGAGGTGGATGCAGAAGCCAGCGATTGATGCAGGAACAGGAAGACGATGTAGGCTATGTAAGGCTAGAAAGTCTATGAAGACCACAAAATCTATAAAGACTATAAACCACAAGAGCTGATTACAGTTAGGGCAAATCGAGTCTCCACCTCCCTAGGTAACCGCTATTTACGACTCAAGTAGGAAGACGAGTGGGTTCATTCTTACCTCCAACCCACAGGCAGAGCGAGAACTGGAGCAGGAAGAAAAGGCCAGGCAGGAAGAGGAAGCAAAGAAGATGTGGAAGAATAGGGATATTACAAGAGAAATAGGGAAAAGGGGGACACATGACAAGGCGATCATGAGTAAAAAGAATAGGGCAAAGACGAGACCGTGGACGAGAAAGAAGCTGAGGAGGACGAATACGGCGATGAGACGGAGGTTCCAAGAGACGACCAGCACCACTACAGGGAAGGATGAGCAGGGGGAAATCCTGAAAACCAGATCGATTTCAGGGAAGGATGAGCAGGGGGAAATCCTGAAAACCAGATCGATTCATAGAAGGAGGAAGAGGATGAGCAGGGGGAAATCCTGAAAACCAGATCGATTCATAGAAGGAGGAAAAGGATGAGCAGGGGGAAATCCTGAAAACCAGATCGATTCATAGAAGGAGGAAGAGGATGAGCAGGGGGAAATCCTGAAAACCAGATCGATTCATAGAAGAAGGAAGAGGATGAGCAGGGGGAAATCCTGAAAACCAGATCGATTCATAGAAGGAGGAAGAGGATGAGCAGGGGGAAATCCTGAAAACCAGATCGATTTCAGGGAAGGATGAGCAGGGGGAAATCCTGAAAACCAGATCGATTCATAGAAGGAGGAAGAGAATGAGCAGGGGGAAATCCTGAAAACCAGATCGATTCATAGAAGGAGGAAAAGGATGAGCAGGGGGAAATCCTGAAAACCAGATCGATTCATAGAAGGAGGAAGAGGATGAGCATCCTGAAAACCAGATCGATTCATAGAAGGAGGAAGAGGATGAGCAGGGGGAAATCCTGAAAACCAGATCGATTCATAGAAGGAGGAAGAGGATGAGCAGGGGGAAATCCTGAAAACCAGATCGATTCATAGAAGGAGGAAGAGGATGAGCAGCGTAAAGGCCATACACGAGGTGGTTCCACTCATTCTACACCGACGCTCTACATGCCACGCTTCGTGTACAGCGCTCATCGCTTCTGGCACGTGTGGACAGCGGCGCTTCCTCGCCGCAGCGCGGCGTGTGAAATGGAATAGAAGCTGTCCCATTTTGCTAGCGTCATCCAAAACCATCTTCCAATCGCTAAGCACTTTTAATACACTTTGCCAGTATCAGAGTTCCACTCCATCGAGAAATGTTTGTTTTGACGTCTACAAGAAGACTGCGTAATCAGTTTCACGCATAAAACTAGGTCTGATTGTGGAACACTCCACATTGTCATTATCCTGAATCCGCCAAGCAAATCAATACGAATCCCTACTCTGTGTGTGGTGACACCGTAAATGGGAGATACTCAACTCTATGAAATGTGCATTTTTACTGGCTCTAGGGGGAATTCATTAAGGCTAGAAGCCAATAACATTGCCCGCTCTGTTAAAAAGCAAAACAACTGCTAACAGATCATCATCTGCACACTGAAAAGTTGTTTACCAGAAAGTGTCATTTTCAATAGATAAGTATTCAAGCACGCATAGATCATCAACACCTGAACGTATCATAATACATCTAGTATAACTGTGAAGATAATCCATCGCTCTTCGTGACAATACAGTAATTTGAAAGAAACAAAAAAATTGCTCTCGATATGAGACTGACTCGTCTGGGAAGGTCTGACGCGCCTACATTTTGACAGAAAAACCCGCCATCTGCATGCAATACGCCATGCATAATGTCCAGCGATCGCTTTCGCACACAAATTCAGAATTGTGCTGCTAGGCTAGTTTTTTCATGTCCCAAGCGTACCCATGGATGTCTCTCCACTCCTACGTACACTTCACTGGCTCCCCATCTCTCAGCCGTTCAAATCTTCTTCCATGCTCATATCTTATCTCACGTTAATAATGCGTCAATAATTTGAGATGGCTGTAGTGACGCTAACTTGAGACGGCTGAAATCATTGTATCGAAGAGCCTCTAAGCTTATGATAGCAGATAGTTCACTATCTACAAATGACAAAATGAAAGAACTTAACATATTGCCTTTTCATAAGCATTTACAATAAAATAAATGTGTCTTAATGAAAGGAATTAATGATTGTGATGTGCCTGATTATTTGATAAACTTATTCCAACATTCAAATATTCGTGTACATAACTTTATAATACCACAACCTAGGATTGATTTGTTTAAACATAGCCTATCTTATTTAGGGGCTACTATGTGAAACACACTATCCAATTCTCTAAAAATTGCGAAATCTTTAGATAAATTTTAATTGAAACTACATACTTTTCTTATGCAGTCATCCTAGATACTTTCATCTTATTCTAAATTCACTTTGTGGCTATTTTCAACGTGGTATTTCGTTACCATGGATTGATTGTAACCTGTGTTATTGTGTGAATTTTGTGTGGGATAGAGGGTGGGTGGGTGGGTGGGTGGGGGAAGGGATTGGATTTGTTTGTTTGTTGTCTTGGATGTAAGATAGGCAGTTATGCCTAATTCATGTATTTCCCTTGAAAATAAAGTTTTTAATCAATCAATCAGAGGATAGATTATAAAATTGCCACTTTGTGCTTCAAGGCCATCAACAACACCACACCACACGCTCTTACAGAAATTCTTACAGTCTACACGCCCTCCAGATCTCTACGCTCAGCTGCTGACTCTAGAATGCTTAAGGTCCCCCGCCGTAACAAGAAAACTCAAGGACCGCACGCCTTCTCCTATATTGGACCTGTAACCTGGAATAGTCTGCCTCTCTCAGTCCGTTATTCTGACACTCTGGCCCAGTTCAAAAGTGCTCTAAAGACCCACCTCTTCCGATCCGCCTTTTCCCGCTAAGCTGCTTCACCTTACTTGGCCTAGCCTAAAAGTACTATGTACATTGTACAGTCTGTTCTACTGAATCTTAGTTGTTACTCTTTGTTTATATGTATAATGTGTGAGTTTTTGTAAGAATGTAGTGTTGAGCGGTTGTTCGAGTGTTGAGTCTTTAAATTGTAAACGCTATGAGCTTGCCTGTCAAGGGAAGGTATGTGCGGATACATAAACTATATTATTATTATTATTATTATTATTATTATTATTATTATTATTAAACGACCACCAGCTGGACAGACACTGCAAACAAGGGGTCCAGAATCATGCAAAAGCACACTGGAGTACAGATAGAGTTAAGAATGAGGAGTGGGGGCTGGGGAAGAGGGGGGAGGGAAGGAGCGTGGAGGGGAGGGTGGAGGGATGGCGAGTTGAAGGAGTTGAAAGGCAAAAACGATCAGTAGCATTCCAGAACATTGGACATTATAGGAGACGGCAAGAAAAAACTGACAGGAGAGGAGTAGGGGTGAGGGTGGGAGGAGGGGGAAATCAGGGTGAGGCGAGGAAAGGAGGGCGGGTGAGGAGGGCGGGAGAACACAGGCAAAAGGTCAAGGCTACCTTTGAAATGTCCTGAATTAGAATGTTCCAGAGTGACCAGTAAAGTCCTGGCGCGGGGGGAGGGGGGAGGGGGGGAGATAGGAGACAGAGAGAGAGAGAGAGAGAGAGAGAGAGAGAGAGAGAGAGAGAGAGAGAGAGAGAGAGAGAGAGAGAGAGAGAGAGAGAGAGAGAGAGAGAGGTATCTAAAGCTGCAAAACTAAAATCCAGTAATATGTGGGAAAAGTATTGCAGTTGTCACTCTGCCATATGAAAAGTCTTATTGAGAGAAAAGATAGCAATCCTACAGGACGACTACAAGGAGGCTGCTTGAAACAACAGCAGTCTAGCCTGAACCTAAATAGGTGAGTGATCCTAGAAAACGGACATATTAACTAAGTCCTAAGACACGAAAAGGCCAAATCGGCTACAAAATCACCTTAGACTAGCACGGACGGTCCATGGATTTCCCCCATTGCTGAACTCACTAAGATCATTTCTCCCCCTCATCCAATCCTTAACGTCAAATGGTAGATTATCCCGTTTGTAATACGAATTACTCGCATCGTTTCTCGCCAAATTTCTTCTTTCCGGCTCTATGCACCTCTTGTTCGTTTCCAGAGAAGAGTGTGAAGTCGTTTGCTTGTTTGTTTGCTTGATCTCTCTCTCTCTCTCTCTCTCTCTCTCTCTCTCTCTCTCTCTCTCTCGGCGAAAGAATGTTAGCAGGCCCTATGCTTTTCCTTTGAATGGCCTTAACCTCACCCCACCCCCTCCCTCCCACCCTCCGGTCCTCCTTCGTTACTTCCCGCCTAGCTAAGAAGGGCAAGTTTGGAGGAGCGTTGGGAGTAAACTTTCAGCGACCTTCCCGGTGCTCAAAGGTTATATGCTGACGTGGGGCAAAACGACAGGGTTGTACTCTACGCAAGCTGGAGATCAGAAATCTCTATGTCGTGCCAGATATAGGCCAAGGCACTCGCAGTGCTAAAATTACACCACGTCCCCTTCTCTCGCTCATTCACTTCTCGGCCGGTTTACACCCCACAGCACCCCATGGCCTAGCTCCCACACACCTCACTCAGCCCCCTACCCCACTATAACTATTTCTGCTCCACCCCCACACTATGACACCCCCCTCCATTTCTGGCATTCTCTATACAAAACACCGCCCTTTTTAGGAGCAGCATATCCCTTTTTCCATCCTTTCTTACAAGTACCCCAGCCTCACAAATACCCCAGCGCCTCTATCCCCCCCCCCCCCCCCCCCCCCCGGAGTCAACTGGTAACCTATTACCTTGCTTGTCCCCTTACCTTTCCAGAAGACTTTCAACAGAAGGACGGGGTGTGCGTGTGTGTGTGTGTGGGGGGGGGGGGGGGGGGGACGTGTGTTTGTGCGTGCTTGCGAGCGTGTGAGTGTGCGCGTCTGTCAGTTGCGCTGCGTCCCATAGGTACCTCTGCGCTTGCTAAGTAGAAATACTAGACTATTATGAGACAAAGGGACAGAGCGGGATAAAGACGGACAGCGAGCGAGAGAGCGAGAAGAGATTGAACGTAGAGAGAGCGCGATGCATAAAGAGCAGGCGCGAGAAGAGAGCAGCGAGAGACGCGCTTAGAAGACCAGTCGAGAGGGAGAGAGAGTAGAGTAGAGACCCGAGAGAGAGAGAGAGATAGAGAGAGAGAGTAAAAGAGTGAGAGAGAGAGACGAGATTAGCGAGAGAGAGAGACGAGCACCAGACAGGCGAGAGCGACCGGAGAAGGAACAGACAGGCAGACAGACAGACAGACAGACAGACAAAAATGTGAATGTATCTGGCACCCAGTCAGGTTACCCGAGGTCGCCTTGTCCCACTTTGTGCTCAATGGCTGCAGAGTGTCTGTCACGCTGAGCAGGCAGGGTGAGGGTGGGGTTAACGTGCGGATGGTAAGTGGGGTGG
Organism: Theodoxus fluviatilis; assembly: GCA_034096865.1. NCBI lineage: Eukaryota > Metazoa > Mollusca > Gastropoda > Cycloneritida > Neritidae > Theodoxus > Theodoxus fluviatilis. The sequence goes on from JAWQFJ010018144.1 coordinate 15,456, forward strand.
GGGTAACACAGACGGATGTAAAAGGGGGTGGGGTATAGGGCGGAACAGGACAGGGTAGGTTAAAGGAAGGCACAAGGCCAGTTCAGGCAAAGGAAAACATGCGCACCTATAGAGACAAATACATTTGAGGGTTCCTTGTGCGGCACCGTGTATTACTGAGGTAACATGGAAAGAGGTTCCGGTGAGGGTTAAGTGAATGGATGGACGAGCGAGGGAGCGAGAGCGAGAGAGAGAGAGAGAGAGAGAGAGAGAGAGAGAGAGAGAGAGAGAGAGAGAGAGAGAGAGAGGAGAGGAGAGGAGAGCGAGCGAGAGAACTTTGAGAGAGCAAGAAAGAGAAAGAGCGAGAGAGACAGATATACAGTACGCACGTTTTAAATGGCACATATAATTTTAACACATTCACATATGATACTTTTAAAACCAATTTGAAGGGAATTTTCATCCTTTGTGTTGATATAATAATCTGAAAATTGCTATACCTAATGAAAAAGACTCAGTTTGGAAAGATTTTCAATAGATTTCGACCACGTAGAAAATAAGATAGAATAAGAACAGGGAAAGGTACAGCGTATCAAAGAGACCGTGCATATCCTCCTCATATACACAATGAAACAGAAATACTGGTTTGCAGCTCCTGATGAAATACTATCGTCTCCTCATGCAAATATTTGATCTCATGTACAGCGACTTTGCAAAACATTTTCCTGATAAAGAACTGAAAATTCTGCAGAGAACAGACACAAGTTTCAGTCTTTTAAAATAAATTTTTTAAAACATACATGCATCAACATTAGCAGTTTGTTCATAAATGTCGATATGCAACATTTAATTGTTTAAGACAAGCTCATAAAATATATGTGTCCTTGTAATAGAGTAAAAAACGTAACATTTTTTCGGAAAGTTTCAATTCACGACCACAATAGCCACAATAAAACCAGTTCTAACTTTTTTGTGTGTTTGGAGATGACAGTATGTTTGAAATCTACGACCTTTTTTAATTAACTTTATATAAACTATGAACACTGAGATAAAACTGTGGAAGTTGCACCCGTTTGAAGATAAAGAGTCTACACATGATACACAAGGCAATAGGAAGTTATTAACACGCATTTCACAGTAGTTTTCAGGCAGACTGTTTGAGGACATGACCGTTGGTGTCCCTGGCATGCATTTTTTGCAAAAGCATGAAACTGCCCAAGATTGACCTTATGACTTATTTTATTTCCCTGTGTTGGGCTGCGCCAGTTACGGCTGGGTTCGTGCATTCACGTCACTGGCATTTTTACATCCGCCTAGGAGGTTGTGTTTTACTATCGCTTCGCTTATTAGTTGGCAAATTAATTCAAAAGTTCAACACGGATCCTGATGAAACTCTGTGGAAGGTCAAGGTTTCACCCACGGAACAATCCATTTTAAGGCCCAGGTTACCTGTTGCCTCGTTTTGGAGTTACGACCACAGAGAGAAATTCTGTTGCAAATCGCGAAGTAGATGGTGTCGAACTATTGACGTCGTCGGATGCGTTCAGCAACGCAGAAATGACTTTCAGCCACTAAAATGAACCATACTTTGTAGCGTCAGGGCCTGGCAATCAGAAAACCCTGCCTGAATTAATTATACAGACCATGGAGGAGTGGTTCTGGTCTCCTTGGGGGAAGTTTGCGCTCTCAGAGTGCCCTCTATACAGTTTCTGCGCTCTCGGAGTGCGCTCTATACAGTTTCTGCGCTCTCAGAGTGCGCTCTATACAGTTTCTGCGCTCTCAGAGTGCGCTCTATACAGTTTCTGCGCTCTCGGAGTGCCCTCTATACAGTTTCTGCGCTCTCAGAGGGCCCTCTATACAGTTTCTGCGCTCTCGGAATGCGCTCTATACAGTTTCTGCGCTCTCAGAGTGCCCTCTATACAGTTTCTGCGCTCTCGGAATGCGCTCTATACAGTTTCTGCGCTCTCGGAGTGCGCTCTATACAGTTTATGCGCTCTCAGAGTGCCCTCTATACAGTTTCTAAGTAATTGAATAAATACCGTAAAACTTAGCTGAAACCTTTGCAAAGAAAACTTCAGAAATACTTCGTTGGAATTATTGTCCGAGTTAAGGATTTACTGTATTCCTTGGATTGTTTGGCTTCGAGTTGAGGATCTCAAACTGGCATAATACTAATGAAGGAAACTAACGTTTTCCGCAAACATTCAGCATGGAACAAACCCAATACTTACACAATCAAACACAAGCGCACGCGCGCACGCACATACACACGTACAGATGCATGCACGCAACAAACGCACGCGCGTACTGAGCAAAAGTAAAACGACTTAAGCCCCACGTGTCGCTATTTTAAACCTTCAGTATTAAGCTAGTTTTTCGGTTGGTTTATCAAGGTCGGGTCGACCTTACCCACGAAATCGCAGCCAATGAAATGCCTGCAGTCTGCCCCACCCACCAGCATTAACTAGGACATGGTCAGGTGCTTAGACTGGAAGGACAAGCTAGGCTGACCGATTTCAGAAGCCGTTATACTAGGTCAAGGGCTGTGAAGAACAGGGGAGAAAAAAAGCATAAGAACAAATTTTCGTGAGGTTTCTCCAGAAAGCAAAATACTACAGAAAAATGTCTCTGGAGTGCAGCGTGCTGATACTGAACAGTAAAACTATCATTATGCAAGTAATTTTCTAGGGATCATTGTGAAGGGTAATGCATGAGTTCGAACAAAATTCTCTCTCTCTCTCTCTCTCTCTCTCTCTCTCTCTGGACAGCACATTTTAAAGATGAAAAGATACATCGGCGTATGATTTAGAACACACCCATCAATAGGTCACGGTTGTATTTCCAAATTTAAAAAATACTTATCATAGAAAGTTATATTTTTAATTAGGCAAGGTAATTTGCTTTTTCAATAATGTAACAAATCTATTGAATAATTACGTCCTACATAAAAAAATTTCTTATACATACCTATTTTTTAAAAGACACCAAAAACAGTTTTGGATAGTCTTTTTTAATCGACTTGGGGAAAGTTATTACAAAATGTCAAAACATGCCAATTTTCATTTCCGAAAACTTATGTGCTGAATCCTGAAAAAGTTGAGGTAAAAGAAAACACTAATTCTGGTTCTTTCAAAACGCCACTTAGCGTCCTGTAATTCACCACGATTACAAGTGGTGCCAAATGGGAGAGGCCAAGTGCACGTTTCGATTAGGTGAAGCAGGGCATTTCTGGACTTAAAAACTCAGATTTGCCGAGATAATTTTCTACACAACTGACGAAGACTTACAAGTTGACGTTTCATAGCAAGGCAACAGGTCTGTTTCTTAAAGTAGCAAAGATTTACACCCGTGGAGGACAAGAATAAACTTCTCCGTTTTAAGTGTGCAACAACTGTGACGCGAAAAGTATGAAATTATGTTTCTGTTTTGAATAACGTGCGCTCAAAGATGTCGGGAAATATATCTACACGTCGATCTTTTCACTTTTGCGCAAATTCACATTCTTTGGAGAAAAATGTCTAATGAACGGTCAGAGGCGCTTCGAGCCTTTCACAGAAACCAGAACCTGTAAGAAACGGGTTTTTGAGGCCTGCTCAAAAGGTCAGGCAGAATCGGACCAATGCGGTTGAAGAAGCTACCGAGTTTAATGAAGAAGCTACCGAGATGTATGAAGAAACTACCGAGTTTAATGAAGATACTACCAAGCTTAATGAAGAAACTACCAATACTAATTGAGCAGCAAGCATGTGTACAGGGGAAAATGTAGAAACTTTTCTGTGCACTTGCAATTGAGTGCGTTACGACATTGTGATACAACGACCAGCCATCTATGACGACCAGTTACTCACTCCGCTATTAATTAATTGGCTGAAAACATGCTAAACATTCTTTTTCCATTACATAGTGCAGTGGTTTATGGTTTGTTTTGTGGTGTTGTTGTTGTTGTTTTGTTGTTTTTTTTTGGGGGGGGGGAAATTAAGTGACCCACCTGCTAATAATTTTTGCATGTGTTGAGTCGATCAAGACAGATAACTTAGTTTGCATTTTCATCCAGTTTGACACAACGTCTGCGTGTGCGTGCGAACTAGCGTGTATCCGTGACCATACCTGTGTTCTCGTGTGTGTGAGATTACGTATAGTATCAAGTCCATGAACACTATGTTTTTTTAAAGGTTTGTTTAAGCAGAAGCGTGAGATCGTGCATAATTAATTTGACCAAGGTAAAACAGCAGCGTCCCGCACATTACAATATCAAAAAACCACATACTCATAAACACACGGATTAAACTATACTGACACATACAAGGAGACACACACACGGGTAGATGGACAGACGCGCGGGCAGGCGTTCACACAGAAATCAGATAATAAAATCAAAGGACTTCACTTTTCTGCACCCATTTAATTCTTACTCAAGTCGGCTCCAGAAAGAGAATCGGCGACAAGAACTCCAGCCAGTTCAGGCAATGCAGGCAAAGGAATCTCAAGTCCCATCTCAAACAAACTCCCGATCCTTCACATTAGCCTTAGAGAATATCACATTTCTAACCTACGGCCTAGGTTTCCTCAAGGAAGAGAGTGGCTGGCACAAACTATCTGTGTGAACGGGACGTTAATCACAGGCGACAAGAATGCTCTTCCCGAGGCTTTGTCAAGTCGGTAAAGACTTCTCCCTGTACAGGACCAAGGCCTGCATATACACGAGTCAGTTCCCCCTCCCAACCCTCTCAAACCATCCATCCGTTCTTCTCCCCACAGAACGATGGTGTATGCTTCTCGAAAAGTCTGCCCTGGTAGCACACTGACAAACTAGCAGAGAAACAAGGAAGCAGACAGACAGAAAAATGAGCAGACATAGTGAGAAGACAGTCAAACAAGCAGCCAGGCAATGAGAAAGAAACAGGCAGGCAGATAGACCCAGATGTGTCAGGATGTCCAAACCGCAGCCCAGAAGACTGATGGACACCCAGGCATAGGCGGCAAGCACGCATACAGGAAGGAGGCAAGCAGGCAGACAGGTAGGCAAGCACGCATACAGGAAGGAGGCGAGCAGGCAGACAGGTAGGCAAGCACGCATACAGGAAGGAGGCAAGCAGGCAGACAGGTAGGCAAGCACGCATACAGGAAGGAGGCGAGCAGGCAGACAGGTAGGCAAGCACGCATACAGGAAGGAGGCAAGCAGGCAGACAGGTAGGCAAGCACGCATACAGGAAGGAGGCGAGCAGGCAGACAGGTAGGCAAGCACGCATACAGGAAGGAGGCGAGCAGGCAGACAGGTAGGCAAGCACGCATACAGGAAGGAGGCGAGCAGGCAGGGAGGTCGGTAAGCAGGCAGACAGGTAGGCAAGCACGCATACAGGAAGGAGGCGAGCAGGCAGGAAGGAGGTAAGCAGGCAGACAGGTAGGCAGCACGCATACAGGAAGGAGGCGAGCAGGCAGACAGGTAGGCAGCACGCATACAGGAAGGAGGCGAGCAGGCAGGAAGGAGGTAAGCAGGCAGACAGGTAGGCAGCACGCATACAGGAAGGAGGCGAGCAGGCAGACAGGTAGGCAGCACGCATACAGGAAGGAGGCGAGCAGGCAGGAAGGAGGTAAGCAGGCAGACAGGTAGGCAGCACGCATACAGGAAGGAGGCGAGCAGCAGGAAGGAGGTAAGCAGGCAGACAGGTAGGCAGCACGCATACAGGAAGGAGGCGAGCAGCAGGAAGGAGGTAAGCAGGCAGACAGGTAGGCAAGCACGCATACAGGAAGGAGGCGAGCAGGCGGAGGTCGGTAAGCAGGCAGACAGGTAGGCAGCACGCATACAGGAAGGAGGCGAGCAGGCAGACAGGGAGGCAAGCACGCATACAGGAAGGAGGCGAGCAGGCAGGGAGGTCGGTAAGCAGACAGACAGGTAGGCAGCACGCATACAGGAAGGAGGCGAGCAGGCAGACAGGTAGGCAAGCACGCATACAGGAAGGAGGCGAGCAGGCAGACAGGTAGGCAAGCATGCATACAGGAAGGAGGCGAGCAGGCAGACAGGTAGGCAAGCATGCATACAGGAAGGAGGCGAGCAGGCAGACAGGTAGGCAAGCACGCATACAGGAAGGAGGCGAGCAGGCAGACAGGTAGGCAAGCACGCATACAGGAAGGAGGCGAGCAGGCAGACAGGTGGCAAGCACGCATACAGGAAGGAGGCGAGCAGGCAGACAGGTAGGCAAGCATGCATACAGGAAGGAGGCGAGCAGGCAGACAGGTAGGCAAGCACGCATACAGGAAGGAGGCGAGCAGCCAGAGAGGTCGGTAAGCAGGCTGGCAGGTAGGCAAGTAGGCAGACAGGTGGGCAAGAACGAAGACGGGTGAGCAAGCAGGCAGACAGAAAGACAAGCAGGCAGACAGGTAGGCAAGCAGGCAGACAGAAAGACAAGCAGGCAGACAGGTAGGCAAGCACGCATACCGGAAGGAGGCGAGCAGGCAGACAGGTAGGCAAGCATGCATACAGGAAGGAGGCGAGCAGGCAGACAGGTAGGCAAGCATGCATACAGGAAGGAGGCGAGCAGGCAGACAGGTAGGCAAGCACGCATACAGGAAGGAGGCGAGCAGGCAGAGAGGTCGGTAAGCAGGCTGCAGGTAGGCAAGTAGGCAGACAGGTGGGCAAGAACGAAGACGGGTGAGCAAGCAGGCAGACAGAAAGACAAGCAGGCAGACAGGTAGGCAGACAGATAAGCAAGCAGACAGACAGGTGGGCAAGAACGAAGACAGGTAGGCAAGCAAACAGACAGAAAGACAAGCAGGTAGACATGCTGGCAGGCAGACATACATGCCGCTGATGCGCATAATCGGGAAATCAAACATTACGAATGACAAAGCAGCTATTCATTTTTTCTGGAGCTGTGCATTCGACGGAATGCAGCGGAGACGGATCACAGCGGACATGGAACACAACAGATCCAAACCACGCACTGGGTCGGGAAGAGGGTTGATGAGAGCAAGACGGTCGGAAACGTGAGGGAACGAATGACAACATGATGTAAGTTTTTAGGGTTCTCAGTTTTTGCAGGCTATTTAAGGCCAATGGCTATTCAATCGCCAGAGCCGGTTCGAGTGAGAGCCAAGTCCAGTCTCCATTTTCCTCGTTATTCGCCTGATACAAAGTCCGAAAGGAGGACGCGGTGGGTATATTCTAACCCGAATGGCGAATAGAATTTTCACGGCCTATCAGCCGTTGTTGGCTATGTAAAGCCATTGATCACGAAATCGCATAAACTAGAGTTTTCACGAATTGTGCAGGGAGACGCGGTGGGTGTACTCTTTCCCCCAACCCACAGGAGGCGAAGACGTGGGGGAGGGGGCCCTATACATGTAGTTCAGGTCTACATGGACAATACAGCCACGTCCAGTCTAGGCAGTCTTCCCCTCTGTGTGGGAATGCAGGGGGAGCTGAGAGAGAGGCATGCTGCCTACGCGGTCTGTCTCTATCGATTTCTCCGCTTAGCCGGCCGGCATCTCTCTCTCTCTCTCTCTCTCTCTCTCTGTCTCTCTCTGTCTCTCTCTCTCTCTCTCTGTCTCTCTCTCTCTCTGTCCATCTCTCTCTGTCTCTCTCTCTCTCTCTATCTCTCTCTCCCTCCCTCTCTCTCTCTCTCTCTCTCTCTCTCTCTCTCTCTCTCCCTCCCTCTCTCTCTCTCTCTCTCTCTCTCTCTCTCTCTCTCTCTCTCAGTAATTCGCCTTCCACATGAACGAATCGCCGTCAAACGACGTGGGGGGGTCTCCTCTAATGCAAATCCCACAAGATGTTCGTTCTCGTTGCCACTGCCAAAGCATCGGCAATTTGGACAACTGCCAGGTAACGAAGACAAACTCTGTTTCGTCAGGACAGCACCAAGTCCACACTGGACAACTGCCAGGCAACGAAGACAAACTATGTTTCGTCAGGACAGCACCAAGTCCATGCCATTAAGAACATTGGTAATGAAATTCTACCTATGCCTGTAGGCGAAGACATCGAGATCCAAGTACACAGGACACATATTTAATAATTCTGACGGCAGAGCCAGACTGTAATTACATATAAATCACTCTCCATGTAATACACCGACACAGAGAGGATTAACAGCTTTGTTTTTTCCACATGAGTCATGAGGGACGGAAGGGCTACGGGGGTGGGGAGGGGTGAAAATAAGGGGTGGATAGGAGGAGTAAAGCAAGGGGAAGGAGGAGGAGTAAAGCAAGGGGAAGGAGGAGGAGTAAAGCAAGGGGAAGGAGGAGGAGTAAAGCAAGGGGAAGGAGGAGGAGTAAAGCAAGGGGAAAGGGGAGGAGTAAAAGGGGGACGGGTGAAGTAAAAGGGAGGAGGGGTGGAGTAAAGGGAGGGAAGGCTGGAGTAAGAGGGAGGAGTGAAGAGGAAGTGGATGGGGAGAGTGAAGTGGGGGAGGACGAGGACAGTAGATGATAGGGATGGAGTGGGGAGGAGGGATGGAGTGGGGAGGAGGGATGGAGTGGGTGAGGATGGATGGAGTGGGGAGGAGGGGTGGAGTGGGGAGGAGGGGTGGAGTGGGGAGGAGGGATGGAGTGGGGAGGAGGGCTGGAGTGCATGCAAGGGGTGGAGTGGGGGAGGAGGGATGGAGTGGGGAGGAGGGGGGTGGGGAGAGTGGGGAAGAGGGGTGGAGTGGGGAAGAGGGATGGAGTGGGGAGGAGGGATGGAGTGGGGAGGAGGGGTGGAGTGGGGAAGAGGGGTGGAGTGGGGAGGAGGGGTGGAGTGGGGGAGGAGGGGTGGAGTGCATGCAAGGGGTGGGGTGCATTGGAAGGGGTGGGGATTGGAGTGGAATGTACAGGGTGGGGATTGGAGTGGAATGTACAGGGTGGGGATTGGAGTGGAATGTACAGGGTGGGGATTGGAGTGGAATGTACAGGGTGGGGATTGGAGTGGAATGTACAGGGTGGGGAGGACAGTAAAAATAAGCTTAAAGGAGAGCGCGAATTCCTAGTTTGCAGACGAATTATTTATACACCCCGTCTGTCTGTCTGTCTGTCTGTCTGTCTGTCTGTCTGCCTGTCTGTCTGTCTGTCTGTCTGTCTGTCTGTCTGTCTGTCTGTCTGTCTGTCTGTCTGTCTGTCTGTCTGTCTGTCTGTCTGTCTGTCTCTCTCAGCTTCGATTGACTGAACATTATCCAATAATATTTTTGGGAAATAAGAATAGTAGTATTAATGTATGTGATTACTAATTCAGTAACTGGAAAATGTTAAACCTTACAGGATGCTTGCCAAGATCTGACTTTTTTACACGGTAGAATTTGAGGTCTGTGCACCTGTTGAGAAGTTTGACAGTAATAAGCGATTTTTGAAATAATAAATAATATTACAGATGAAGCAAAGTAAAGAATTAGTATTCATGATTTGTCATCTAAAAAAGAAAAACAATATAAACGGGTGCACAGCGTAACTTAACTTTTGCAATACCACTTCTCGAAAATAGGATTATATATACTTACTTGTGTTTATGCATTCGCTTGTTAAATCGTTATAGCATTTATCATAAGAACAGTATGATCCAACGAAATTAATATCGTAGTTGGGATAATTTCCACAGTGAGCATCTTCACAATACTTTCTAACCTCTTTTGTCGCTAATAAAACAAGCCAAAAAATTACGTTTACGCAAAAATAAATTAAAACAGCAGTAAGATTTGCATGACGTGCAAATGCACCCCAGATCAAGGGAGACCGTGTGCCGTGATTATTACAGGCATTTCTTTAGGAGATGGGCATTTCTTCTGAAGAAAACTACGAGAAGCTGTCGATTATTCGCATCATCACAAAAGCAAGGCTTCATTGAATTACAAGGTATGTTGCTCCGCAACTTCTCAAAACGCACGTTCACAACCAGTGAGGTTACGCAAATGAACACATGCCGACCCCCATCTCACCCCAACACAAAATCAACAACGAAAACGACAACAGCAACAGCACACAGCACTTTGGGAATTTGATAGTTATACTTTTGCTTCTCGATCTGTCCGTCAAAAGAAGCTCATTCAGTCAGGGTACGAAGTTATGACTGCTTTTCTAGGAAATTGAAGTACTGTAAGTGTAAGCACGAATAATATCTCAGGTGTTCTGAGTCGACACTGAGCGAACGTTGCGCTTCTACAGCTGAGCAGGAAATCTTTGCATGAAGAACGCCAAATAACATGGAAGAACAGAAACTGGCCCTTGAAATAGAGTGAATCCTATTTCTAGAGAGCGTGGATTATTAATTACATCTCTGTTATGTTTCGTAATTGCAAAAAAAAGTGTGAAACTCTACAGGAATTTACATTTCAAACCGAGCGATAGCAGGGAGACATTTTAGGATCCATCTCCTCAGGGACAGGGACGTACCCATCCCGGCTCATCCTGTGCGTGTCTTCACAATTTGTGCACCGAGACACTTCAGCCTCTGTATCTCTACTTCTCTACCCATTCTGCTGGTAGAGTGAGCACTTGAGCGACTTCACCCTTTAAAGCAACGAGCTCGAGCTTAACTGAATTGCGGTCCCGTGGACTAAATAACAATCTTCACTTGAAAAATGAATGAATGGATGGATGGATGGATGGATGGATGGATGGATGGATGGATGGATGGATGGATGGATGGATGGATGTATGTATGGATGGTTGTATGGATGGATGGATGGATAGATGGATGGTGTTTTACGGTCTTAGCCTCTGTAGGCAATGTAAGGTCATTAACTAAGCACAATAATCACAAGAACAGTTAAGAGTACACGCAAATCAAGTCACGGTGTCCCTAGTTATTCGCCTCTTGCGCGTAGGGAGACGCGGTGGGTCAGTTCTTACCCCGAACCCACAGGGGGACATCACTTGAAGAGAAAGAGGAAGATGAGCAAAGGGCCGGTTACGATCTAATCAGCTTCCACAAGCTATGCAAGGCCATGTTCTACACATATCACTACAGATGGCTAGTCATGAATCACGTAGGGAGGGAGACGCGGTGAGTGTTTTTGCCTTCAATCCACAGGGGTGTCTCTTACACCCCGGATGCCACATTCCCAGAAGTGTCAGGACAGCCTCGACTTCGCCCGCAACTCTTCCAGCTTGGCGCAGTCCACTTCCACACACACATAGAGACATGGACGGAGGGACGGAGAGATGGACGGATGGAGAGTTGGATGGACGGAGAGATGGGTGAATGGACGGAGAGATGAACGGAGAGATGGACGGAGAGGTGGACGGAGAGATGGACGGATAGATGGAAAGATGGAGAGAAGCATGGATGAAGAGACGGACGGACGGACGGACGGACGGACGGACGGACGGACAGACAGTTTTACGGGTTATCAGCCTTCGAAGGCTATGTAAGGATCACGATAAATCATTAGAGCTCGACGAATAAAACCGTCACGACTTCCCTAGTTATTAGCCCTAACGAATCGCGTAGGGAGACGCGGTGGGTCTCTTCTTACCCCCAACCCTCTAGGGGTCTGTTCTTACCCTTACCCTCTAGGGGTCTGTTCTTACCCCTACCCTCTAGGGGTCTGTTCTTACCCCTACCCTCTAGGGGTCTGTTCTTACCCCCAACCCTCTAGGGGTCTGTTCTTACCCCCAACCCTCTAGGGGTCTGTTCTTACCCCCAACCCTCTAGGGGTCTGTTCTTACCCCTACCCTCTAGGGGTCTGTTCTTACCCCTACCCTCCAGGGGTCTGTTCTTACCCCCAACCCTCTAGGGGTCTGTTCTTACCCCCAACCCACTGGGGAATGCAAGCATCGAAGCTAGGAACAAGGTGCATTGCCCCTGTTGTAAAGGTAAAGGAACCCCTACAGTGCTGACATGACAATTGCTGCCGAACAATTCATCATGAACAACCTCACAGGCACGCACGCAACAACCACCCACCCATCCAACCACCCACCCATACTAACCACCCACCAACCCACAAAACCACCCATACAACCATCTACACACCCACACAACCACCCAATCTACCAAACAAATAAATTAAGAAAGACAACATTGTTCCCACTATACTTATATGCACATCAGGCACAATATTATAGATGCAAAACCAAAACCACATTACGCAAACCGGTCTCAAACACCACCACTACCAGACAGTCCCTTTCATGGAACCCGCAGGGGAAGAGAAAGAGAGGTAGACCTCGAAACAGTTGGCGCCGAGACCTGGACGCCGATGTCAAGAGAACAGGCCACTCTTGGAGACAGTTGGAAAAGATTGCTAGGACAGGGATGGCTGGAGAACCCTTGTTTGCGGCCTATGCCCCAGGAGGGGTCAAAGGCGTAAGTAAGTAAAACAAAAACAAAACAAAAATCACCAAAAATGATAGCTGGATGCACGTGAAAGGGGCACACTCGAGAGTAAAGTTGTTGGTGTTGTTGTTGGTGATGGTGTTGTTGTTGGTGATGGTGGCGGTGGTGGTGGTGGTCGTAGTGGCGGTTTTAGTGAAGGGCAAGTGTGGATTTCGAGGCAGAAGGACAGGTGGGGGTGGGGTGGAAGTTGCTTTTACGGGCAGATGGAGGAGAGAAGGAGTTGAGGAGAGAAGTCTCAAGAAAGTGACCGAGGACAGAAAGAGGATGGAAGATGAGAAGGGAGGGGGGTGGTTGGAGGTTTAGGGAACGGGGAGAGGTGGGTGCTTAAAGAGGGTAGGACAGAGGAGAGAGAGAGGGGGGGGGGAGGGGGTTGGGGAGAGAGGGAAGAGATGAGAAGAGAGTGGCCAGGCCCTCTGTCCATGTTCTCCGTCCATTGTGTGGCCAAGGCATCTTTGAGTACAAAGGGATGGCCCCCAACACTGTCCGCGTTACTTCAAACACCCTCCAGCACATCTCCTTCCCTCCCCTCCCTCACCCCACCGCCACCCTCACCCTCCCACAGCTCACTCCAGATCTGAGTAACGTATCCCCCCCCCCCCCTCAATCCGCCCCCCCCCCCCCCCCCCAACGTTTGGGCTTGACATCTCGAGTAGTAGCTGACCTCTGATTTTACAAAGGAATGTAGACAGTACACATAACTCCCCACCGCCGCTGGTCCACTGCAGAGTGGACATGAGGTGTGACAGGGACCAAGAGAAAATAGTTCGTTCTCCTTTGCTCCCACCCCTGTGGGTTGGGGGTAAGTGGAGACACATCGCGTCTACTAACGCGAGTTGTGAAGAGGCGAAGAACTCGGAAAATCGATCTTTAACTTGCTTGCTCAAAATCAGTTCTTGTGATTTTCGTGGTTAATGACTTCACATAGTGTTAATCGTAAAAATTCATTGATTCATTTTTCTTCTCCATTCATTCGCTTGCTTCTTCATTATATGCCTGCACAGAAATTAAGCGCACTGGAACATTAAATTGTTTAGCACACTGACGTCCAGAGAACACACACACACACATATACGTATACAGCTCATTCGAAAATTAATAAACGTCATGATCTGGGCTAGAAGAATATTTGCCCAAGCAAGCAACTCTTCATTGATTGACGGGAGACGAGACTTTCACAGGTCAATGACCTCCAGGGAAAGTGGAACACTGCAGTGCCAGCTCAGAACATTATGGGCAGACAGTGAGCACGAGCTTTGCGTGCACCTGAATTGGAATGCACGCTCTGCACGCATTCAACGTCATTATTTACGGCAGCACGCCTGAGCTTGCGTGCCGTCACTCATCAGCAATTTCATCGGCATTGTCCTTGCTCCTAAGAGTTTGTCAATGAAATCATGCTTAAAGACAAAGAGCAGGGCAGTGCAACCAACACTGCACAACTCGTAAGGACCCCTCTGTGGGTTGCTGGTAAGAATAGATCCACCGCGTCTCCCAATGCGGTTTGTCAAAGGAGAATAATGAGAGAAATACTTGCTCTTCCCTAACCAGCCAATGTTGTTTGATCGTAATTAGCCTTGAATAGCGCACAAAGGCTTATGGGCGGTGTAACTTCATTCCTTCCAGTAATGGATACATCAGGTTTGACCTAATTGTGTTCGTATCACAACTGCAGCCTTTCAAAATAGAAGCACCGCAGGTAAGCTAGCAGGACTGAAACGTTTCGTCCATAAATAGAATTGCCGGCAGATGCGTCAAACTGGCGAATACAAGTCAATGCTTTAAAAAAAAGAAGAAGAAAAAAATGTGTTTGCAACTCCAAAAATAAATCCACATTACATTTTTTGTGAGATAGCAAGAAATAAGACAGGTGATGGTGAATGGATGGAGGACAGAGGAGAGGGGATTGAGGGAGGGGGGATTGGTTGGGGAGAGGGATTGGTGGGAAAGGCATTGGTGGGGAGGGGGTTTAGGGAGGGAGAAAAAACAAGAGCAGAGGGAGAGGTTAAGAATGCAAAACCATGTTGCTCAGTTCACATTTGGGGTGCTACAGACAACAACATTACAGAAAGACGATCGTGCTTCCTGGTTTGCACAGCATTAGAGCAGTATGTAATAACTCGCCTCCACAGAAAATCATCACTTGAAAGAATGCTTAATGGTAAAAATGACTTGATGCCAAGAATACATGGCTGTCACGCCCCTTGGCCATCCATAACAGATATATACACTCGGGCAAAACAGACCACTCACTGTATGACTGTCTTGTGTTTGGAGAATGCTAGGACATAACTGACTACAAGCATACAGTATGACTGCCTTGTAGGTGAAAGTTAGTGACTGACATTGCATGGTTCACCACAAACAGTATGACTGGCTTCTTTTAGAAAAATGTTTGAAGAATGTTATGCCAGTCAGTGTATGGAATATCATAAACAAATGTGTGTGTTTGTTTAGGTAGTTATGACTACACTGTATGGACTACCACAAGGATTATGACTGCCAAGCCTGGGTATGGAGATTATTGTGACTCTCAGTGCATGGAGCATCGAAGACTACAAGATGATGGCCTTATGTTTGTCATTTTGTTGTGAAGACATTGTATGCAGTATTAAATACTGTAGGATTGCCTTGTGTTTGAAGATTGTGACAGTAAGCATTATCACCGACTTTTGTGTATGGAGGCTGTAAAAGTGTATACAATATCACTGACTGTTTTGTGTATGGAGGTTGTAAAAGTGTATAAAATATCAATGACTGCCTTGTGTGAAGAGGCTGTTGTGACACACTGTATGTAATATGACAAGCTATGTGACTGCCTTATGCATGACAGTTCTTTTGAGCGCTTGTATAGGAGTGCCACTGAAACTGGGTGCCTTCTTTTTGACAATACATGCACCTTCCATACTGTAGTCATTAATTCATAATACTCTCTCCATGTTTACAACAAGATTAATCAACAAACACAGCAGGCTAAAACAATGAGAATGCAATGTCATTGCATGGAGATGTTTCCTATTACAACAGCTCATACTGTCAGCATTAATGAAAATATGAATGAACACAAATGAACAAAAAACAAACCGTTCAAGAACTCTTGTATCTTATATGAAAACAAATTCCCTTCTAAGGAATACACATCTGCAGTCATGCAATCACCTTTGGCTTGCTTTACCAGCTTGCCTGCATGCTCTCTCTCTCTCTCTCTCTCTCTCTCTCTCTCTCTCTCTCTCACACACACACACACACACACACACACACAAGAGAGAAAGAGAGGAGCAGGTAGACACATACAGGCACACAGACAGACATACAGGCACACAGACAGGCACACATACAGGCACACTGACAGACAGGCACACAGACAGGCAGACAGGCACACAGACAGGCAGACAGGCACACAGACAGGCAGACAGACAGACAGACAGACAGACAGGCAGGCAGGCAGACAGACAGACAGACAGGCAGGCAGGCAGACAGAGATTCATTGGGCTGTTCAAACTATTTCGGGAGAAGACTATGGTGAGTACAAAGCAGATGCATAGTGCTGCATGGTAAGATGTGTACTAATGATGATTTGTAGTGTGGCACACTTTGCAGTCGAGATATCTTCAGCAGCAGCTGAGTTGCATGCTACAATATAGCTGCAACTATACAGCAATTTGTTTGGTAGATTTGGCAGGTAAATGCAGATATATATTGTTGTCAACAGCAAGGACACTGGGTACAACGAAGACGGGTCACTACTACATACAGCATGCACGCTGAGAAAATGAAGGCAAAACAGACAACTAAGGCAGCACTACAAGGACACTGCTGTAGATGGCGCAGAAAGACAGCTTCTGCTGTTCAACAAAGTTTGCTTCTGTCTCCAGATGCAGGTGCGAAGAGGAACACAGGTGGGCAGGGCAAGGCGACGTCTGTAGGACTGCCAGAGAGCGAGGGCCGCAGACGCGGCGACATGAAGTTGGTTTTGCGGTCTGAACGGGGGGAAAAGTCAAAGATGCTAGGTGTTCCATAACGCTCGCTGTAGGTCGTGCTCGCCTGTTCCGTATATGCAGCGCAAGACACTCCCATGTCGGAGTGGCAGCCATCAATGCTAGTAGGTCGCTTTTGTCTTTTTGCTTCATTAGTGTGTGACTTAATCAGAGGATGCTCAAAGACAGGAAAAGAGTGACGTACTAAAACGAAAACTGGCAGACAGATTGGCACAGAAACACACGCATACGCATGAAAACACATGAACATGTGCGACACATAATTATACTCATGTATGCACACAGAGAGAGAGAGAGAGAGAGAGAGAGAGAGAGAGAGAGAGAGAGAGAGAGCAGTATCCTCTGGTCAATAGAGTCTTGGCTTCATTAGGGCTGCCCACTGGTCACTAACAGCGTTGACTGACACGTGACAACAGCCCGTCATCACCATGGTGACCACCGGCTGAGGCATTGATTTCACATCCGCTGTAGAGCGGGGACGCTTCTCTCTGCAGGAACGCTCGTTTCGGGAGGTAGTGTACTACTGTTTTGCTTGTCTTCTTCGGCTATATGCCTCAATTTACCTAAGCCTGTCACTTATGCTCGTTGCATACTTGATACGCTCTCGATCAGTCGATCAGTAAGAATGCTCGAACGGTGGTAGATGGTGGAGTGGAGAGAATGCGTTCGTGTGTCTGGGGAGAATTGCTTTTTTGCATTCCACTCTAGGTCACGTCCAGCGCTTTGGTCCAGTGATCCCCCCCCCCCCCCCCCTCCCCCCCCCCCCCTCC
>JAWQFJ010018144.1:37500-42500 GCA_034096865.1 Theodoxus fluviatilis
ATGGGAGGAAAAAGAAGAGATATATAAGGAAGCAGAAAAACCAGAAATGATGAAAGAGCAAAGGAGACTGGAAGGCAGACAGGAAGGCAGACAGGTGGGCAGGCAGGCTGCATGGAAGGCAGCTGTCTGTAGAAGGGCATGCAGGCGGCAAAGCAGACTCACCTGATGAACGAAGACGTCCATGCTCCCGTCAGCGGGAGTAATGAACCCCCAGCCCTTGGAGACGTTGAACCATTTCACGGTTCCAAGTTTAAAAGGGCCATCTCCAGCTCCTGCGGAACAGAAAGAAGCAAGAAAACTTAAGTCCAATGCGATGTAAATAACAATAACACCTCTCTCACTCACTCACACACACACACACACACATACACACACACACACACACACACACACGCACACGTGCATGCATGCAACTGTAGATATGCACGCTATCCTGCACAGCGTCCAGCGTACTTCCTTAGCAGAGAAGAAGCACGTTACGGAGATCGCTCCAAGACACATTCCAAGACTTACATGGAGCCGACCTTGAGACAAATCGCACCGCCGCCAGTTCATCTTGGTGGAGATAGCGATCGAACACCAAATACGCGACACTGACCAGCAGGAGGGGACAGCAGCCAGTCTGGAGTCTGAGCACACCACCCAGACATACACACGTTGTGGTGGACAGTGGGGAAAATGAACTCTCATAGCCCTTCCTCTGCATCCTCTCTACCACTGACCGACACTGGAACCGGTACCCGGTATGGGGAACCCGCGAGCATCTTCCCGCACCTTTCTACTCAGTTGTTGGGAGCATCTCCCCGCACCTTTCTACTCAGTTGTTGGTGGAGACGGTCTGCACAGGAGTGGACACTCACCGGCGGGGCGGTCAGCACGGAAGACGTGGAGAAAAGGCCACCCGGTACATGGCTGAGACTGCATGAGCTGACAGACCGGATCAACATAATGGGCGGCGAGGCCGCGCCGCTCCTTCTATCCGTAGAGGTAGCAGCGGCGGCAGAGGCAGGGAGAGAGAGAAGACCAGAAGACTAGCTGAGGAGAGGCAGAGGCAGACAGTCTGCGGACGCCCGACCCTAACCTCTCCGTCTGGCCCGTCTGGCCGCGTGGCGGTAGAAGAGAAACGGTCTGCGGTCGGGGGAAAGGGGGACTGGCAGCAGGGGATGGGGGGGGGGGTTTGGAGGGGGACGGATGGCTGGTTGGTTGGGACAGGGGTGGGAGGAGGGTGCCCCTAAAGGGAAGGGGGGGGGGGGACAACAAATACGAGTAAAGCCACCCGTTTCTGGTGAAAAGGAATCTGCCAGGAAGGATGGACGGGTAAAGGTACAGTGTTTGGAGGTGGAACAGGGGGAGAGGAGACGAGAGCTTAGGGTATGAGACAGGGAAGTAGAGGGATGAAGAGAAAGGATGGGGGTGGGGTACGGATGGGGTTGGTCTGGGGGGTACAGAAGGGGGTAGTCTAGGGGAAATGAGAGTGAGATGGCGGGAGGGATGGCCGGCTCGCCTCTGTGTAGCTAGTGCCGTAGCTTCTGTCCAGCGGTGGCCTAACAGTGCCAGTCTCTGTCTGCTGTACTGCTGTACTGGCACCGCAGCTGCTTGCCTCTCCCTCAGCCAGCCTGCCTGTTCTCTCTCTCTCTCTCTCTCTCTCTCTCTCTCTCTCTCTCTCTCTCTCTCTCTCTCCCTAACTCAGCCTTAGCTGCCTTGCCTGCCTGCTTCCTCGTTCTCTCTGCTGTCGGCGTTGCGCAGCCCGACAACTGTCCACTTGCTTCGTCTGTTCCTTCTTCCCTAGACCGCCTCCACTGGTCTGATGGAGGTATGTGCAGGAGACTGGTTGGTCTACACTCTCTTACTCTCACTAAGGTGGTTTCTGAACGCACTAACACCATGCCTTCTCCTCCACTTCCTCCTCCTCTCCCTCAGTCTGGCAGTGTGCAGGCCCAGCTAAACTGTCCTCCGCCTCTATGGACATTCGATCTCGACCTGGTTTCTACCTCCTACTTATCTAGGAGGGGTAGCGGGTTGGGAGAGCTCGGGAAGTGGGGGGAAGTGGGTAGAAATGGAGGGGTAGTGGTGCTAGACGGGGGTACCAAAAGATTCAGAAAGAGGAGATGGAGATTTATTCGCCTCTTACGAACGTGTAGGGAGGCACAGTGGGTCTATTCTTTTAACCCCCAACCAAGAGGAGAGGAGAGGGGAGGGGAGGGGAGGGGGGAGGGGAGGGGAGGGGACAGAAGAGAGAGGAGGGAGAATAGAGAAGAGGGAGAAGAGGGGAGGAGAGGAGAGAGGAGAGCGAGGAGGAGAAAAGATAGGAGAAAAGAGTAGAAGAGGAGAGGAGAAAAGGAGAGGAGATGAGGAAAAGAGGATAGAGGAGGGAGAAGAGAGGGGAGGAGAGGATATATGAGAGGAGAGCGAGGAGGAGAGAAGAGAGGAGAAAAGATAGTAGAAGAGGAGAGGAGGAGAGGAAAAAAGGAGAGGAGAAGAGAAGAGGAGAGAAGAGGAGGAAAATAGGAGAGAGGAGAGGAGAAGAGCAGAAGAGAGGAGCGGAGAGGAGAGGAGGAGAGGGCAGGAGAGGAGAGGAGGAGAGAAGGCGAGGGAGGAGAGAGGATAGAGGAGAGAAAAAGAGAAGATAGAAGAGAGGAGAGAGGATAGAGTAGAGGTTGAGGAGATTGATGAGGATGAGAAGATTGAGTAGAGGGAGATGAGCGGCTGATAGCGAGCAGAAGGTCTGAAAGAGGAGACAGACAGGGCGATACAGTACAGACTGACGGACAGAATGAAACAGACGACGATAAAACAAATCCGAACAACAGAGCAGACGGAGCTGAGAAATGGCAGACAGTTGATAGCAGCAACTCATTCACAGGCACTAAACCTACCACAGCCACACGCACACAACACACCACGATACCACACGCGCTTTACGCATTTTGGTTTTTTCTTTCCCAAGCAGAGAGAATTCAAAGGACAAGACAATCAAAAAGCATGAAAAGAGACTCAAGAGCATGGAAACGGCAGGGCGAAATAGAGGAGGACCGACCAGTATAGAAAAGAGATTTGTGACCAAAGAGGAACCATCACACAAAACACTTACCGTACGGAACACTCCAATCTGTCACGACATACAAGCAGAACAGATGAAGAAAAGAGACCAGAAAGCCGTAGCACCTATGAGGATGTGGTAACAGAGAGGTGAGACCTCACGAGGAATCTTGGTAGGGTAGGAGGGGGAGGAGGGATGTGGGGGGTGGGGGTGAAAGGGAAGGGAGTTCCTTCAAGGAGGAACGGGGGAGCCTGGATAGTAGGGGAGGGTAGGTGCTGGAGGGGGTGAGTGGAAAAGGGATAGGGATGGGGGAGGAGGAGCGGGAAGGAAGGTCACACGGCCAAGCTGGGCTCTCTTGCTAGCCACAGGGAGTGAACGGCTGTCTTGGCACCGAGAGCATGCAATCCTCAGGAAAGCAGAGATGGCATTTGCGCACATGGCAGCGCCGATGCATTTTCATGCGCGTGAGCTGCGAGTGCACGCAAATCCGTAGTGCAAGCTGTGAGCGCTGGCGTGTACATTGCGGGATCGCACATCAAGTGCGTGCATCTCATCTTTCTCTTGCGAATTTGCAAAAAGCACTTGCAAGTATTGAAATAACTATACGTGCCTGCAAAAACTAAGCGCTTCTAGCATGCAAAAATATGCACGCAAGTACGAGGATGAGTGTGCATTTTTTCATACATTCCGTCAAACACTTGCAGAGGTTGCTGATAGTGCGTGCGTGCACAGGGGAATGAAGGCAGATCTCCGGTGTGTGTGTGTGTGTGTGTGTGTGTGTGTGTGCTGTGTGTCCTGGCGTGTGTGCGGGCGTGCGTGCGTGCGTGCGTTGCGAGAGACAGAGAGAGAGAGAGAGAGAGAGAGAGAGAGAGAGAGAGAGAGAAAGGTGATGAGCTAGCAGTTCACATGAGGCCGCCAGGGGAAAAAAAGAGAGCAAAGCGTTAATGGTGGAGGTCGCTCAGAGACGGCGAGAGTGGAACGGAAAAAGGTAGCAAGGAGCGCAAGCACACAAAACACATGCAAGGTGAAAACACACGAGATCATATAAAACACACATCATATCACTGGTTATCATTTTTATGAAACAAATGAAAATCGGCACAGAATCCAATCAACTGAGGAAATGAGGCAAAGACATGCTGAGGCTAACAACCATGAAGTTCGATGTTGATGGAAGGACGGAAAGACAAACATAACGGAGGAATTGAGAAATGGAATGAAAGAGGGACGAATATGGAGGGACAGAATGAGGACGACGGAGGTGAGGAGGGCACAGAGAACGCGGGAATGGAGGCTGCAGGGTTACGCAAGGCCTAGTGGCCTCTGTTTGGCCCTCTCTGTATCGATCCTCTCTCTCTCTCTCTCTCTCTCTCTCTCTCTCTCTCTCTCTCTCTCTCTCTCTCTCTCTCTCTCTCTCTCTCTCTCTCTCTCTCTCTCTCTCTCTCTCTCCCTGCATTGCGCTTTTTCTCTGCGTAGGTCTGCACGTCTCATGTGCTTTTTCTCTGTCTGATATTTTTTATGTCTGTGTCAGTCTGATTCCCTCCAGCTTTTCTCAGAAAATTCCTCCCCCCTCTCATTCTTATCTCCCTCATCCCACCCCTCTCCCTCATCCCTCCCCTCTTCCTCATCCCTTCCCTCTCCCTCATCCCTCCCCTCTCCCTCATCCCTTCCCTCTCCCTCATCCGTACCCCCCCCCCCAATCTCCCTCATCCGTCCCCCTCCTCCCATCTCTCTCCCCTCATCCCTCCCCATCTCTCTCCCCTCATCCCTCCCCATCTCTCTCACATCTCTCTCCCTGTCTCCGTCCCTCTTCCCGTCCCCGTCCGTCTCTCTCTCTCTCACTCACTCTCTCTGACTGTCTCTCTCTCTCTCTCTGTCTCTCTCTCTGACTGTCTCTCTCTGTCTCTCTCTCTGACTGTCTCTCTCTCTGTCTCTCTCTCTCTCTGACTGTCTCTCTCTC
>JAWQFJ010018144.1:50000-52842 GCA_034096865.1 Theodoxus fluviatilis
AGCGCCGTCATTTCAGCGCGGCGACACTTCAGCGCCGTACATTTCAGCGCCGTACATTTCAGCGCCGTCATTTCAGCGCGGCGACACTTCAGTGCAGCTTTCCCTGGATTGGAGGTTACGGGTTGCCACTTCCATCTGGCACAGAACGTCTGGCGTCACATTCAAGACAATGGACTGTCAAATGACTACAAAAACGACGAAAATTTCGCGAAATTCATGAGAATGCTGCCAGGTTTGGCATATCTGCCTCTTGGAGACGTCGAGCATGCCTTCGAAACTCTCTTTGATCCCACTTCGCCTTTTTATGACGCACGTGGCCAACCAATATTGGACTACTTCGAGGACACATACATAGGCAGACCTCGCCGCCGCGGCCCCCGTCACTCGCCACTTTTTGAAATGAAAATGTGGAATGTGCATGACCGAGTCCTTTCGGATGCAGCCAAGTCAAACAACATTGTTGAAGGCTTTCACAACGCTTTCCAGAACCATGTAGCGGCGTACTCACCAACTTTGTGGAAGCTCATTGAAGTCCTGAAAAAAGAGCAAGCGATGGTTCAAGCTGACGTTACGCGTCTTATCGGAGGTCAGGCTCCTGCCCCGAAGCGGCGAAAGTACAAAGACTTCCAAAAGTGTGTGAAGACCACAATCATGCAGTACAATGCAGGAGGACGTTCTCTCATGGAAACGATGGAGGGACTTGCATTTGCGTTGATGTTTTAAAACTGAATGTCATGGAATCTGTTTGATGAATGCTTGGTAGAATGGCCAGTCGGTCGGTCGGTCGGTTGGTTGGTTGCTTGTTTGCTTGTTTGCTTGTTTGCTAGGTTGTTTGGACGATTATCTGTAGTATCTGTACAATAGTAATCTGATCCGAGTAATTGGACAATCACACTAATTTATTCTGTAAATTGTCACATTTCCAACACACTCACATGATTTGAACATAAACACTAATCTGTGCAGATGCAGTTTTCCCTGATGTAGTAAATTAGCTTCATATTTCACTCATTGATGAATTTGTGTATGTTTCAGACATCCTCCCTATTTATTCACGGTTCACTCATCCCATACTTTCATGCCATACAAATATGAATACACAGTATTTTTTATAAACTTTGATGTGATTTTACCCCCAAGGGCCCCGACCTTGTTGTGGTGCCCATATCTTAGACTTTAGTCATGAATATTTGCTTGTGATTTTTCATATTTGATAAACACATAATAATGTGCAGAACTCCATTCCATGTTGTGCTGCATGTACTTATTTTGAGATGTCATCAGTTAGGTGGTTGTTGACAGTTCACTGCTGCAAAACCAGATGTTTATTTGTATTTGTCAAAACCACGAGATTCTAATCAAAAACCAAAATCTGCTTTTGCTAAAGTAGTGTTACGTTCTGCATATGTGCTCTGCTTTGCTTTTCATACTGTTGAGCTGCTTTGTGTGCTGACAAGACCTGTCTATACATTGTGTCAAAGTTGATCTTGGAACAGAAGGCAATGATGATTATGGATATAGTTGTCTATGCATACAGGGGGCGGTTAGCACAGATTGCCTTGCAGGATGGCATTTCATCTGGAAACGGAGGTTGTCTCCTAATTGTGCAGAGACCGAATCTGCCACCTTTGTAATTGACTGGGTAAGATGATGCAGCTGTTGTGCTGCATGTTCATATGTAATTTTTTCTTTTTATTTCTATACATAATGGAAAAACCTAGACAACATTCTTTGGACGATTATTATGTCGGTGATTTGGATGCATTTTGCGGTTTATCCTTGCAAGAACAATAAAGTATGTTGACAACGGATTCAGCTTTGTCCTTCATAGTTTCCAGCAGGCTCCAGAATGCGTTGACTTGTACTCTGCTGAGTCACGACCATCATTGCTTAAAGTGGGTCGCAGATAGAAGAAAGGGAGTAGGGACTCCAATAAACTTGAAAATGGCGTGTCTTTCTCACAGACACACACACACACACACACACACATACAAACACACGCACACGCTGACGGCGATGAAGTGTACGGCGCTGAAATGTACGGCGCTGAAATGTACGGCGCTGAAGTGTCGCCGCGCTGAAATGACGGCGCTGAAATGTACGGCGCTGAAATGCTGGCGCTGAAATGTCATGGAACCGTATCAACAAAGGTTTCGCACAGACAATCAACAGAAAAACTCTGCAAGTACGACGAAAAGTATGGATCCTCAAATTTAGTTCAGAGTCCATCTACATTCCGTGACAGAAATCTGAGGGTAGCTGGGGTCATAGGAGATGGGTGGTTACCTCGTGCATCTTGGCTGTCCGCTGACGGGGCCGGGCCGGACCGCTAGCTGCTCCCTCCACCGCTTGCCGCCCTCGCGTAGGACCGCGTGCTCGGCCGGTGATTCGTGGGCTGGCGGTGCCTGATTTCTCTGTGCAGAACCCCGCTCCTGAAGTAGGCGAAGTAGCCTTCCTCCTTTGCTTGGTTGATCTGTTCCCGTTGTCTTGCTGTCAAGTCGCTGGAAACGCCGATCTTCTTTTGTTTAAGCTCCTGTCTTTTCTGGAGAATAGCCAGCTTGTCTGTAGATCTCAGCAGGCGGGCAATAAGCGGCCTTGTCTTCCCTGCGGAACGCTTTCCTATGCGGTGTGCTCGTGCAACGTCGCTCGCTTGGAGGGAGAATGGGAGCACTTCGTTGACTGTGACGACGAATTTTGCCACGCAATCTTCGTGCGTCCCGTGTTCCTCGTTCTCCTCCGTCACACCGTGAAGCAGCACGTTATCGCGGCGACTGTAAGCTTCTTGTTGTTCAAGCTTGTCCTCCAATTCCTGCATGCGCAATTCATGGTCGTCAAGATTCAT
>JAWQFJ010018146.1:0-7500 GCA_034096865.1 Theodoxus fluviatilis
ACAGAAATGAGAGTAGCTGGAGGGTCTAGGAGATGTTATGGTTACCTCGTGCAGTTCTTGGGCGCATGTCCGCTTTGACGGGTGGCCGGGCCGCACCGCTTAGCGTGGCTCCCGTGTCCACCGCTTGCCCGCCCTCGCGTAAGGACCGCTTGTTCGCCTGCGTGTTTCGTGTGGCTGGCGGTGCCTGTAGTTTGTTCTCCTGTCGACATTGAACTCCGCTCCTGTAACAGTAGGCGAGTCTGTCTGACCAAGTCAAACTTCTGCTTGTTGATCTTGTCCCGCTGTGTCTTGCTGTCAGTCCGCTGGAAACGCCGATCTTTCTTTGTTTAGCGCCCGTTTGTCTTTGTCTGGGAATAGCCAGCTTGTCTGTAATCCTCTGCAGGCGGGCACTAAGCGGCTCATGTCCTTGTGTCTGCGGAACGCTTTCTCTAATGTGTGTTATTCTCGTGCAACGTCGCTCGCTTGGAGGGTGAATGGGAGCACTGTCGTTTGACTGTGTCGACGAATTTTGCACGCCAATCTGTCGTGCGTCCCGTGTTCCTCGTGTCTCTTCTAGTCAAACCGTGAATAGCAAGCCTCGTTATCGTGTGCGGCGACTGTAAGCTCTTGCTATTCAAGTGCTTGCGCCTCCAATTCCTGCAAGCGCAATTCATTTCGTCAACATTCAGATCAATTCTCTTTCTATTCTCTTCAGCTGAATTCTTCAATTTTGTGCGTTCGATTGCGAGACATTTCCTGATTCCAGCTTCGTCAACTTTCCTCCCACTACAATACTGTGATGTTCTCTTCATTCTGTCTAGCTGTGCTGTCATTTTCATCGCCATAGTTCATCGGACAGAGATTTGTCTCAGCTCGTTCCGTCTGTTCTTTCATGAGTTCGTCTGTGAATGCTCTGTTCCAATTCAGCAGGTCCGCGGCATTTAATACCTCCCCACCTTCCAACCGGTGCGAGCATGATGAGCCATCGGCTCCGAAGGTGCACTAAGGCCACCTCCTGTAAACCATTGCAGCCACCGTTAGGTACAGACAACGGTGGTAGAGATGACCCCGCCATCATTGCAGCGTTGCAAACTCGGACGCAGTCTGTGACACAAACAAACTCCAGCGTATCATAGCCCGAAAGCAGCACGAGGGCGTCTCGTGCAAATGATCATGCCGTGCGGAAAAGTCGTCGAAGGGGCTATCCCATTGCGATGGTAGGGTTGTAGCGATGTCACGCGAATACGGAGGGCTCCGCTGTTTTAAAAACAGGTACAGCGGTCCTACACGAAACCGGATAAACAGTTATGTCAACACCCATGGCTGCCCCCGCAGTGAGCACTTTCAGTCGTCATGGTGATAGCACTGTGAACTCTGATATTCACATTGCACGAAATACTCACATACGTTTACTGGCACTTATGTTGTGAGGTTTGTAGAACTATTTCTCTGAGTAAACGAAGTACAGTCAAATTAAGACCAACTCACGAAATGGCCGGTGAGGCACAATACATTCCGCTTTCGTTCTTTTTTCCCCCGCGCTCACATCGATACTTCCGAGACTACAAAACCACCAAGCAATGGCAAAAGAAGCTTTCAAACGTCCGAAACTCACATTCTTTCTGTCCCGTGGATACCAAAGCCTTCCACACAATCAAGTCCAATGGGCAACTGGCGGGCGGGCGGCTCACCGTCCCACGGTCCGCCTCGCGCCTCTCTCCCCCTCGGACCGCTCAGGGGGCTGCCCGCCACGTGGTGCACTGGTACCGCCCCTCCATCCCGTCCTTCCTGCGCTTCCGCATCCCTTCCACACAGGACTTTGGGGACAAAAGAAGAAAAGAAGCGAGACCCAGGCTGGGAATGCCTAGGGTGCACCAAGATGGGACGGTAGAGGAGAGAGTACTTTTGCCATATAGGTGAGGCAAAGACAAAATATCTGAAACACCAGTGCAGGATGGACACGCCAAGGTCAAACAGTCAAGCAGGCAGGCGGGAAGGAGAGTAGGCAAGCAGGATGGCAAGCATGCAGGAACGTAGGCAGGAGAACGGACAGGAAGGGAGGTATGCACGCAGGCAGTAAAGTTGGTAAGTAGGGAAGCTCTCTCTCACTCACTCGCTCTCTCACTCACTCACTCACTCACTCGCTCACTCGCTCACTCGCTCACTCATTAACTCACTCACTAATTTATTCACTCACTAATTTATTCACTCACTAATTTATTCACTCACTCACTCACTCACTCACTCACTCACTCACTCACTCACTCACTCACTCACTCCACTCACCCACCCCACCCCGCTCACTCACTCACTCACTCACTCCACTCACTCACTCACTCACTCACTCACTCACTCACTCACTCACTCACTCACTCATCACTCACTCACTCACTACTTCACTCATCTCACTCCACTCACTCCACTCCACTCCACTCCACTCCACTCCCATCACTCCACTCACTCACTTAACTCCACTCCACTCCACTCCACTCCACCCCACCCCACCCCACCCCACCCTACCCCACCCCACCCCACTCCATCCACCCCACCCCACCATACTCCACTCCACTCCACTCCACTCCATTCCACTCCACTCCACTCCACTCCACTCCACTCCACTCCACTCCACTCCACTCCACTCCACTCACTCCACTCCACTCCCGCCACTCCACTCACTCCACTCCACTCCACTCCACTCACTCACTCCACTCCACTCCACTCACTCACTCCACTCACTCACTCACTCACTCACTCACTCACCTCACTCACTCACTCACTCACTCACTCACTCACTCACTCACTCACTCACTCACTCACTCACTCACTCACTCACTCACTCACTCACTCACTCACTCACTCACTCACTCACTCACTCACTCACTCACTCACTCACTCACTCACTCACTCACTCACTCACTCACTCACTCACTCACTCACTCACTCACTCACTCACTCACTCACTCACTCACTCACTCACTCACTCACTCACTCACTCACTCACTCACTCACTCACTCACTCACTCACTCACTCACTCACTCACTCACTCACTCACTCACTCACTCACTCACTCACTCACTCACTCACTCACTCACTCACTCACTCACTCACTCACTCACTCACTCACTCACTCACTCTCTCACTCACTCACTCACTCACTCATTATTTTACTCACTCTTTTGCTCACTCTTTTGTTCACTCTTTTGTTCACTCACTCGCCCACTCACTCGTTTGCTCGCCCACTCGCTTACTCGCCCACTCAGTTGTTCGTTCACTCAATCACACATTCCATGTGTCTGTCTGCCCGTCCGTCCGTCTGTCCGTCCATCAGTCAGTCAGTCAGTCAGTCAGTCAGTCAGTCAGCCAGCCAGCCAGCCAGACAGTCAGTCAGACAGCCAGTCAGTCAGTCCGACAGTCAGACAGTCAGTCAGCCAGTCAGTCAATCGGTCAGTCAGTCAATCAGTCTTTGGGTAAATGTATTCATATAACTGATTGGCTGACTGAAAGCCAGAATGACTAATTGCCTGAAAGGATGGATGGGTAAATTGGTGATTGAGAGAAGAGCTGATAAGTGAGTTGTGTGAACGGATGATTGACTGTATCTATTATTTACAAAGAGAGGAAAGGAAGGGGATGAGAGATGGGAGAAAACGAGGCACTGGAGGGGGTGGGGGTGGAAGATGGAGGAGGGTTGGGGGGGGGGGTGTGTGACGGACGAGGCGGGTTGGGTAATGAGTGGAGAAGCGTGTTTGTGTAAGTTAGGGTGGGTAGGCGGGGGTGGGAGTGTGGGGGGGAAACGACATATGAAATAGAGCGAAAGCAGAAGAAAAAAAAGTCACATGGTTATCCAGGAGAACCTAACACGGGTAAACTCGAACCCAACACGAAACTTCTACGCCGGTTTGGTCAGTGATCCTGTGGATGCTTTGAACTTAGCACGCTACGTGTAAAGCTGCCGTTTGTTTCATAGAGTCATTCTCGCCCACTGCTTCGTCAACGACAGCAGTTATAAAGTATATGCTATGTTATGTCGTGTTATGCTATGTAATACTATGCTTTGCTATGTGATGCTGTGCTCTGCTAATGTTCTGTTCTGTTCTGTTCTGATTTGTTCTGTTCTGTTATAATGGATAACTTTAAGACCCTGACCTTTTGTACATATATTGCATATCAAAGCAAATGTTCAAAAAGCCGGGAACGGTTTACACATCGGCCTCAGCATGGCTGTGGTGGTCCGTTGACTTTGGACGAAGACGTACAGGAAGACAGCGCTGCAGGCAGGAAGACCCAAGTCTTACACGAAGGATCTGAGACGACGAGGGCAGACTGCTCCCGTGTTCCACACAGAGGGTGATGCAGTGTGTGATTTCAGCTCGTTTCCTTTGTTTTTTGACGTCCAGGCAAATGCAACGGGACAGTTTGTTTGCATCAAAAGTCGCTTCAGCATTCGAGTTCGATTCAGTCCTTAGTGAGTGGATTGTGGCGAGCATTTGGTACAGAAGCTACTTTGCGACATATAGAAAGCGATTTTGCAAATGTAAGAATGGTTTACCTCTCTGAGATATCACACACACACGCGCGCGCGCGCTCACACACACACACACACACTCACGTGCACATGCACACACACACGAATGCACATGCACACACACACACACACACACACACTCACTCACGCAAGCATACACACACACAAACACACACACACACACAAACACAAACACACACACATACACATACACGCACACACACACACACACACACACTCAAGCACACACACACACGCACACACATACACACGCACGCACATACACACGCGCACACACACAAGCACACACAGACACACACGCACCTTTCTTCCACCCCCACCCCCATTACCCCAGGCCCTCCTAACTCCCACCTCCGCAGGAATCTTTTCTGTGGCTACACGTTAAAAAAGAAGAATACAACAGACAGGGACCTTGCATGAGATAATATGAATAGAATGAAATCAAAGTAAACATTTAAGTACAGTACCTACAATAAGTCTGAGATTTGCTTCAGCACCACTACAACTGAGCAGCATGTCCAAGAACGCCTTTAAGGAGACCGACGGATTTCTGATTTCTGGCCATGGGTGGGACAAGGATTCTTTGAAGCCCGTGTCCCACTTGACTACAGGATTAACACCGCACAGACGTGTGTCGATGGGACTGAACGTATTGTTTATGATGCCCAGATCAATAAAAGGGAAGGCTGTCTCATCGATGTAAGAACAGTTACGAGAAATATCAGTGCCCGATAATGTCTCTAGTCCGGGGCAAAAATAGTATCTGTCACAGGTGTCATATAAAGCACACAACAATGGCTTGACACTGTTTTCTCTCTTAGGAGGCAGGGAAGATGTTCGACAATAACAATGGTGTGTCGCGACGTGACCCTGAACCACACTTGAAAATGAGCGGCCTCATGTGAACACCGATACTCTGATGAGTGCAGCCGAGGCCGACAAGAAGATATTCTACTCCCCGCGGCGGACGAAGGTCATGCTGGGGCCAACGACATAAAGCAGCATGAAAGGGCAACACGACAGCCAACAGAGCGGGCGTGTTCTGGCCTTCTCGACCTGACAACCTGCAATGACCGGTGTTCACAACAAGCGCTGGACACCCGAGCCGACATCAGCCACCGCAGCCGGGCAGCCAGGCACGGCACGATGATGCGGCTCGAGGAGGCAGCAGTAGCAGCAGCGGCAGCAGCAGCAGCAGCCTAGCCGCTGATTAGCCTCACAGCGCCTCCGTCATACGACGCCGCCTCCCGGATCGAAGAGCGCAGCGGCAAGGGAGTTAAGTCGGGCCGGCACGGGCTCGAGCAGCGCAGGCCGCGGATTGGCAGATCTCATAAACACCTGGGCAGACTCGTGACCGTGGTAATGGGAGACCGGCCTCTCGCCCAGTCGCCGGGCTGGCCATGCCCTCGCCAACTGAGGAGAAGAGGGGGATAGTGGTGGAAGAGAGGGGAGGGGGTAATGCGTGTAGGAGGACAGGGTGGGGTCTTACGGGTGGCGGGGTAAAGGATGGGGAAAACGGGCCGTTGTTCTCAAGCTCCGCCCACAAAACGGCCCATTGGAGCGGAGGCGGCGCTGTTTTTTACTCCTCCCATTTGGCTGCCGTTTCAGCCGTCTAAGTTATCGATCGATTGATTGGTTTCCATACAATGACATTGGCTGAGCATCGTCGGCGTGGTGGCTTAGTCTCAGCGTAATGCTGCCGAGCTGCAGTGATACTTCGTGTCTGTTTCGACGGTGCAGGAAGATGAGTTTTCTAAAAGCAGAGTTTTGTGTTTAAAACAAATGTGTCTACGTAACGCCTGCACAGAGCGCAGAGGTCCAACGAGAAACACACGGCTTCTCAAAGGTTGCGAATTCTTCCGTGACTCGAGTGCAGGAGCTGCTCAGTAAAATGCAATCCAAGATCAAAGCTGCAACACTGAAATATGACACAATCGGCTGCTAAAAAGGGAGGAATATCCGTTTAGGTGCTTTTCCAAGAGAATGTCGTAGACAACAACTATTGCTGTCGAAATATAATCGTACGGGAACATGATCGGAACGTTAAGCATTGGCCTACAAGATCTGAGTTTTTAAAAAAGGATGAACGTACTCAAGCTCTTCCTACCATGTATGGCCAAGCTCTTCCTGCCATGTATGACCAAGCTCTTCCTGCCATGTATGGCCAAGCTCTTCCTGCCATGTATGGCCAAGCTCTTCCTGCCATGTATGGCCAAGCTCTTCCTGCCATGTATGGCCAAGCTCTTCCTGCCATGTATGGCCAAGCTCTTCCTGCCATGTATGGCCAAGCTCTTCCTGCCATGTATGGCCAAGCTCTTCCTGCCATGTATGGCCAAGCTCTTCCTGCCATGTATGGCCAAGCTCTTCCTGCCATGTATGGCCAAGCTCTTCCTGCCATGTATGGCCAAGCTCTTCCTGCCATGTATGGCCAAGCTCTTCCTGCCATGTTTGGCCAAGCTCTTCCTGCCATGTATGGCCAAGCTCTTCCTGCCATGTATGGCCAAGCTCTTCCTGCCATGTATGGCCAAGCTCTTCCTGCCATGTATGACCAAGCTCTTCCTGCCATGTATGGCCAAGCTCTTCCTGCCATGTATGGCCAAGCTCTTCCTGCCATGTATGGCCAAGCTCTTCCTGCCATGTATGGCCAAGCTCTTCCTGCCATGTATGGCCAAGCTCTTCCTGCCATGTATGGCCAAGCTCTTCCTGCCATGTATGGCCAAACTCTTCTTGCCATGTATGGCCAAGCTCTTCCTGCCATGTATGGCCAAGCTCTTCCCGCCATGTATGGCCAAGCTCTTCCTGCCATGTATGGCCAAGCTCTTCCTGCCATGTATGGCCAAGCTCTTCCTGCCGTGTATGGCCAAGCTCTTCCTGCCATGTATGGCCAAGCTCTTCCTGCCATGTATGGCCAAGCTCTTCCTGCCATGTATGGCCAAGAAACAATGGAAACGTCATGTCTAGAGTCAAATGAAAC
>JAWQFJ010018146.1:15000-31339 GCA_034096865.1 Theodoxus fluviatilis
TGACATCAGTATTATGAATGAAAGCAAGGAAAACGATTGATCCCAGTACAGAGTGTCCTTGTAAGAATTTGCTATCAGAGATCTTCCATAAATTTGTAGAAGTTTACAGCGTACACGTGTTTCCCAGTGCACTTAACACAGTAAAGTACTAGACCTAATATTTTGTCTGTAATTAAATCTGTTTCATTTCTGGGTGCATTAATAACTGTAATGGGCCGGTGGTCTAAAAACAAGTTTTTCGTTTGCTCTCTCCTCTCTCTCTCTCACTCTCTCTCTCTTTCTCTCTCTCTCTCTCTCTCTTTCTCTCTCTCTTTCTCTCTCTTTTTCTCTCTTTCTCTCTCTCTCTCGCTCTCTCTCTCTCTCTTTATCTCTCTCTCTCTCTCTCTCAGTGCAATGGGCCGATGGTCTCAGTATGAAAATCAGTTCATTCGGTTCAGTTCTCTCTGTTCTACGATTTGTGTTTCCGCGCTTGTTGCCATTAGCCAAGGCGACACGTCGCGCGAGATCCCGCGAGAGAGTTCCAGGGACGCCGCAGTCTGGGAGCCGGCAGGAAGCAGCCCGGAGGCAGCGGTGCAGCGTTAATGAAGGCACTGGAGCCTCCTTCAAAGCTAGGCCCGGCGCCAGCTCAGTCGCCCTGGTCCAAGTCAGGATTGGTCCAGGACTAGTCCAAGACAAGACTGGTCCAAGTCGGTGCTGGTCTAAGACAGGACTGGTCCAAGACGAGACTGGTTTAAGTCAGGACTGATTCAAGACTGGTTCAAGACAGAACTGGTCCAATACAAGACTGGTTCAAGTCAGGACTGGTCCAAGACTGGTTCAAGACAAGACTGGTCCAAGACAAGACTAGTCTAAGACAGGACTGGTCCAAGACAAGGCTTGTTTAAGTCAGGACTGGTTCAAGACTGGTCCAAGTCAGGACTAGTCCAAGACTAGTTCAGGACAGGATTGGTCCAAGACTGGTTCAAGACAAGACTGGCCCAAGATGGGACTGGTTCAGGACAGGACTGGTCCAAGACTAGACTGGTTCAAGTCAGGACAGGTTCAAGTCAGGACATGTCCAAGTCAGGACTGGTCTAAGACAGAAGCGGTCCAAGGCAAGATTGGTTCAAGTCAAGACTGGTCCAAGACAGGACTGGTCTAAGACAGGATTGGTCCATGTCAAGACTTGTCCTAGACAAGACTGGTCCAAGTTAAGACTTGTCCTATAAAATATTAATTCAACTTAAACTGCTTCCAAGCCGGACTGATCCAAATATGCGACTTGTTAAAAAATATATCGGTCTAAAAAGAGACTGGCTCCAGATAGACACACTCCAGGACAAGAAAGATCCAAGACGGGGCTGACTAAAGATATGGCTGCCCAAAGGTAGAACTGACGCAATGAGAGCTATTGAAGGTAGGAGAGGCTAACGTGAACCATTACCAATGTGAGACCGGGACATAGTACGGCTAGTCCGAGGCAGAATAGTCAAGGTAGCATTGTCCAAGGTATTCTTGGTCCAAGATGGGGTCTGCCCAAGCAACCTGGTCCATGGAGGATGTATACCGTGTACGACTGAGCCAAGGAGAGATGTGTCCAAAACAAAATTGGTCGAAGACGACCTTATCTTCGACATAATACTGGTCAAAGGCATGACTGCTTTAAGGCAAGATTAGTCCAGCGTGAGGCGGCTCAAGACTAAGCAAGCCGTCAACGACCTGACTCGAGGTGAACAGTGCAGCGTTGATACGGACCCAGAAGTTTCCAGTCAGACACCTAGTCCAAGCCAACTCTTTCATAAAGGGGGTTCCAAGCATGCCCAAGATAGGCGGATTTGACTTGCTCACAACAACCTGGTTCATGGGAAGCGCGCCAAACCCGCAACCGCAGAGGCATTGGCCCAAGTAGGGCAAGTTCAGGTCGAGAAGAATATTTCAGTGCAGTGCTTGTCCACTACAATAGCATTGAAGGTTGCGAGCGTGAGACTGGTGGTCCTTGACGATAAATCGATGTATATGACGACAGGTTTTCCCTTTTCAAGACGTCTTGATACTCATGCTGAAATCAAATTCAACGTGTTTTAGAAGTAAGCAGACCCCATTATAGAGACATTAATAAAACTGCTTCTTTCACATGACAACATCAGAGCTATACTAAGCGAATACCAGTTCTATATATTTAATTTGTTAAATCATTCGACTGAAATAGAAGAATTTTCCAGACAGCCAAAACAAAATTTCCAGCCTAAACACTCGGTTGCAGCGTAATCATTTCCAACATTTTTGCAAAGATTTTCTGGACTCTTCTTCCGAAAGCCCTGCAATCGTACTTCTTGCAACTTTGGTGGATGAGAGGTGCACCTTCTATGGGAAGTGCACTGTGTCCTCAAGGCGTCCTCTTGAAAGAATCTTGACCTGATTGCTTCATCCCGAGGTATTTTGCACAGGATATGTAGGGATGACGCATTGATACAGATGATCTCATGACTTGTAATCAACTCTCTCTCTCAAGGTGATGCTTCGAATAAGTGCAAAGACCAAATAAAAAGAGGAAAAGGGAAAAGCACAGGAGACACCGGTTGTGATTGAAATAAAATGTATAGGTTTTTAGAGGCTGAAACCCAGTTTGTTCAAATCATGACAGGACATGGGGGCCACTGGGGAAATCTCGCCCCATTCGCACCCGCTCTCACACTGGGACCTCAAACGAAGTTTCGTAAAGAGATTGTAACCCCAGATGTATTTCTCTGTTAAAGAAATCTGTGGGGAAAAACTGCAAATATACCTTGAAGGATTCATGGGGATTTTTTTTTCTTTGTGTAAACTCATTCATTCAAATTTGTATGACTGCGAACAGAAATGAATGCACATGCAAATATCTGCTGCAGAATAGAGCTGCAACCCACAAATAAGACGTCCTCGAACGAACTCTACCTGGTCTTATTTCCGCGTTACGTATGGATATGATTTCTGTCCGACTTTCTATGTTTGCCGACACACGATTCGCACAGGAGACTAACCGGCCAATAGGAATCGTTCCTGCTGCCCCAGCAACGTGAGAAAGAACGTTTCCTATGAAATGTAGCGGTTCCGTCTTGAAGAAATGAGGTTGCGGACGCAGCATTACGCAGGACTGCTTTCTAGGAGAAGTCAGAGGAAGCGAAAACGCCCTCAGGCAGACACCCAAGAAGCAGGGAAAAAGCTAACCCGTGCACTGAGGTCTTGAGTGTTGTCGCATGTCCTCGGCTCATGCCTAACATCCCAGGGCTGGTCCAAGGTAGTTTAATATTAAAGGCGTCGTCTTGTGCATGAGGCAGAGCTACCGGATTTAGACTTTGTTATAGTGAGAACATGCCGGCGAGGACATACTGATACTCTATACACTTGCACTAGTTCCCCCCAGGCTACTGGTTGAGATAGGTCGATTTGCATTGCAGCACACACAACAACTGATATTAGAAAACAAACTCTAGTGCCAGGGCATTGTGCCATTGACCCAGTGCCCTGAAAATGCCTCAAGGCCGTGCGAGACTGTACCTTTGCGTCTAACTGCCTCCAGTCACGTGGGCAAGGACATCGAGAAGGACAGGCGCAGGTCGAGAGTTGCAGAAACAGAAGCAGAAGCGCAAAGACAACAACAGCAAGAGAATATAAACAGTCTTACTCAAAGTGCTCTTACACACACACATAAACACACACATAACACAAACAGACAAACTCACACACGCATACACGCGCGCGCGCGCACGCACACGCACATACATAAAGGAACGAGCATTAAATCCTACCCTTTCGATTTCAAGAAAGAAACTTTCAAAAATACATTCATACTGAACAGTTTTCCCATCTACCAATTATTAGTGTCAACATGATAATGATGATGATGATGATGATGATGATGATGATGATGATGATGAGGAGGAGGAGGAGGAGGAGGAGGAGGAGGAGGAGGAGGAGGAGGAGGAGGAGGAGGAGGACGAGGACGAGGACGAGGACGAGGACGAGGACGAGGAGAACGACGAGGACGAGCAGGAGGACGAGGAGTAGGATGACGATGACGACGATGACGACGACGACGACGACGACGACGACAATGACGATGATGATGATGACAATGGTGGTGATGATTACCCCCACCCCCTTTTCTATAGAATAAAAGGACACTTTTACGATATTGTAAGCAAATCAGTAGGACTGAAGAGATAAAGAAGGTGGAACGTGAGGACAGCATGAAATTGCACCTCATGGTTTACAGCGAGATCAGTTCCTATTTTTAGTTACGAACCAACTTCCGCCTTAAACGTACACTGTTATGCGATCTTTCGAAAAGGTGGTCAGTTTACTGGTGAGTTTTTGTATGTGTAGTTTGGAGAAGAAAAAAATAATGTATGGTGCAGCACTACTGGAAATAAATCAAACGCACACTAGGTATTAGTTCCACGAAGTTAAAATGTTTTAGTTCACAAGGCAAGATAGAAGAAGATGCATATCAATGATGTATAACGCTTTCATCACTATTCAAATAAGGAGGCTCTATCGTCCTTGGAAGTGTTTTACTTTTTCTTTGTTGTCTTTTTTTTTTCAAAAGACATTCAATCAGTCATGTCGAGGATTGAGCTTTAAACTTGTTTCTGATGTTTATCAACATCAACCTTCAGCTGTTAAAATAACGTGCTTCACGGCAGAATCGTTTTCCTTTGCTGCAAATGTTACGCAAAGTTTTCCAATCCTTATGCTTTCGACACATATCAGTGATGGCGTATTAGGTGAAAGGTGCTGCCATGCACTCAATAACATGGTTCATATGAATAAACTGTGGAAACCAGAGAAGGAGGTTATTTCATTGCAACGAAATACTAAACAAACAATTAAAGTAAAAATATTTCAGAGAGGATCAGAGGAAGGGAAAGCATTTGTCAAAATCAACCGAATGAATAAAGTTTGCAAGCTTAAAGGAAGAATAATATACGCTGGCACCTATTCCAAACAGAATCGAACCTTGCAGGGTACAGACTAAAAACGTTTGTAGACATCAGGCGGTACCATTGCATTCGAACATCTGGAGCAGTTTACAGCGCTGGTAGACATAGCACAACAAAAGAATGGCCTGGATAGTTGGAGAGGTAGAAAAGTCGGTGCCAGAGTATGGGGATACTTCTACTCCTGCCCTCTGTTTTCCGTCGGGTCGAGAAAATCTCTTCCCTATGACGTAACTCGCTGCTGGAGGGACAGTTATCCTTGGGATCGTTGTGATGTAACCAGATGATCTTTCCATAATCCTCTTTGTCACTCTGCATGTGAGCTCAGATGAGGCATAATTGCGAGGAGAAAGTGCGGGTTTGGGCAATCCTAAGTCTTGCAATTAAGTTAGAAGCTTTGGTTCACGATAACTTTTTTGTCTACAGCCTGACCCACGCAGTCCGTGTTTTAATATCGGAGTGTGGAATGACAGCAAAGGCATGTGAATAAACAAAGTCATAATAACAGCTTTTTGCGGGATTCAACCAACACATTACACATGCATGTGCTTGGCATGTACACCTGGATGGCAGTGCTGGGGAGGTCGTTGTGAATTGATGGAATATTATAACAAATTAACAGTTTGAACTCGTTCTCAGGTATCCCTTTTACACTCCATTACACTCATCACTTTGCACCCAGAAATTTATCTGATCTGAAGTTTCCCATGAAATGGTAAATTTGTATTGTTCACTCCAACACAGACATAATGGAAATCCCTCCTCACATTCACCCCGAGAAATAAAAGCCTGAGATTATGTAACAAACTAGAGTCAAGAAAATCCCCTCACAAAAGCAGGATTTACGTGAACTGATGTGTCACGATTAAGTCACACAGACCCTGCACAGGTTGTATGGCTTGCTTTTTCCCCTTGCAGCGTCACCTGCCCTCACTGCAGATTTGAAAGCGAGACTGGAAGAGTTTGGTCACGTCAGATCGGCCATCACGGAACAGGAGTGAAAGAACAGCCAAACATTAGTCGCTATTACGAAAAGAGACAACCTTTTATCTAACTTGAGTCTCTCCCAGATCTGCTTGCAGCAGCCACGGTGCCCCAAAAATGAATGCTTTACCAATGCACGCATGTCTGGTCCACAAAAATGATGAAAAAGTGAAAATGAAGCGTTCAGCAACGTGCTCTTCTGCACGCTAAATAGTAATCATCAAGGAGCTCATACATGTGCATCTGCACATGCATCACTGTGTTTCCTGTGAGTTTTGCCATTATAACCAAAGAAAATCCGCATGACAGCCTGTATACCATGGCTCAGACCACGAGAAAACTAACTCCTTTCCCCCCGTCTCTTTCCCATCGTCTTCCCCGTTCACTCCACCTTCACCCCCCATCCCAAACTCTCCCTCCCAACCTCTTGCCTTCCCCATATTAGACGTATTGCAGTAGCACATGCAAATGACTTGATGGCTCCGCGGATTCGGGAAATACTTTTATTTGGGATTTTAACCCAAAAATATTTAATCACACATCTTCTAAAACAGGATTTTCCTTTACACCCAGGTACCTGTCCAGAGACTAACGTACCGACGAACATGTAGGACGAGTGGATAATCAGGCGAGAGCATCCGCAATTAACCCTCCACAGCACTGCCCATCGCCAGCCAATGGCGTGTGTGTACTTGTTACGCATTTCCCACATGGCGCTATCTGGCAGACTTTTTGGAGACAAGCAGACTCTGTTGAAAAATAAACACTGCTGTGATCAAAACGTTCGCGGACGGGGGCGGGGCAGCAGGTCGGACAACCGACATCCCGAGTGATCGTCGCAGGAAACAGTTTATGGCTGCAGTTTCCAACAGTTTTCAGCACCTCAGTAGAGTAGTGTTTGTGTCAGATTCGCCTGTGGGCGGAGAGGTATGAAGGGTTAATCCTGGAGAACTTTCTGACTCATCCGATTCATGGTCATACTTCTGGACTACTCGACCCGCACTCTCACGTTACTATGTCCGCAGGTCTCGGTTGGTTTTTCCTGAGTAGGGAAAACAACAGATATTAGGCAGTCATAGTGCGTCCTCCACGAACTTCGCATTCGTATACTTCGTATCTAAATGAGGGTGCGCGCGCATCACAAGAAAGTGACGAACTAATGCGCATGCGTAGAGGTCACGACAAGAGGTGAACTCGCCAACTATTTGCAAAATTCAATGGCCGACGTGTTGCCGGTTCGCTCACAAAACGCTCTATATCGGGATACTAGCAACCCATCCAAAGAAAATATAAGCCATGCACAGCATTAATTTATCAAAGGTGTATGTTGAATGCATTATTAGATCGCGAAAGCTCCTACAGTTTACACATCGAATGCAGGTCAACGCATCCACGCCGAAGCATGTGTTGCCATCGTTTGTGTTGACATGATTTTACGCTCTCGTCACTTTCTTGTGATGCGCGCGCACCTTCATTTAGATACGAAGTATACGAATGCGAAGTTCGTGGAGGACGCACTATGACTGCCTAATATCTGTTGTTTTCCCTACTCAGGAAAAACCAACCGAGACCTGCGGACATAGTAACGTGAGAGTGCGGGTCGAGTAGTCCAGAAGTATGACCATGAATCGGATGAGTCAGAAAGTTCTCCAGGATTAACCCTTCATACCTCTCCGCCCACAGGCGAATCTGACACAAACACTACTCTACTGAGGTGCTGAAAACTGTTGGAAACTGCAGCCATAAACTGTTTCCTGCGACGATCACTCGGGATGTCGGTTGTCCGACCTGCTGCCCCGCCCCCGTCCGCGAACGTTTTGATCACAGCAGTGTTTATTTTTCAACAGAGTCTGCTTGTCTCCAAAAAGTCTGCCAGATAGCGCCATGTGGGAAATGCGTAACAAGTACACACACGCCATTGGCTGGCGATGGGCAGTGCTGTGGAGGGTTAATTGCGGATGCTCTCGCCTGATTATCCACTCGTCCTACATGTTCGTCGGTACGTTAGTCTCTGGACAGGTACCTGGGTGTAAAGGAAAATCCTGTTTTAGAAGATGTGTGATTAAATATTTTTGGGTTAAAATCCCAAATAAAAGTATTTCCCGAATCCGCGGAGCCATCAAGTCATTTGCATGTGCTACTGCAATACGTCTAATATGGGGAAGGCAAGAGGTTGGGAGGGAGAGTTTGGGATGGGGGGTGAAGGTGGAGTGAACGGGGAAGACGATGGGAAAGAGACGGGGGGAAAGGAGTTAGTTTTCTCGTGGTCTGAGCCATGGTATACAGGCTGTCATGCGGATTTTCTTTGGTTATAATGGCAAAACTCACAGGAAACACAGTGATGCATGTGCAGATGCACATGTATGAGCTCCTTGATGATTACTATTTAGCGTGCAGAAGAGCACGTTGCTGAACGCTTCATTTTCACTTTTTCATCATTTTTGTGGACCAGACATGCGTGCATTGGTAAAGCATTCATTTTTGGGGCACCGTGGCTGCTGCAAGCAGATCTGGGAGAGACTCAAGTTAGATAAAAGGTTGTCTCTTTTCGTAATAGCGACTAATGTTTGGCTGTTCTTTCACTCCTGTTCCGTGATGGCCGATCTGACGTGACCAAACTCTTCCAGTCTCGCTTTCAAATCTGCAGTGAGGGCAGGTGACGCTGCAAGGGGAAAAAGCAAGCCATACAACCTGTGCAGGGTCTGTGTGACTTAATCGTGACACATCAGTTCACGTAAATCCTGCTTTTGTGAGGGGATTTTCTTGACTCTAGTTTGTTACATAATCTCAGGCTTTTATTTCTCGGGGTGAATGTGAGGAGGGATTTCCATTATGTCTGTGTTGGAGTGAACAATACAAATTTACCATTTCATGGGAAACTTCAGATCAGATAAATTTCTGGGTGCAAAGTGATGAG
The DNA here is from genome assembly GCA_034096865.1 of Theodoxus fluviatilis. Classification (NCBI taxonomy): domain Eukaryota; kingdom Metazoa; phylum Mollusca; class Gastropoda; order Cycloneritida; family Neritidae; genus Theodoxus; species Theodoxus fluviatilis. Next base: position 23,860 of record JAWQFJ010018146.1, read on the forward strand.
TGTAATGGAGTGTAAAAGGGATACCTGAGAACGAGTTCAAACTGTTAATTTGTTATAATATTCCATCAATTCACAACGACCTCCCCAGCACTGCCATCCAGGTGTACATGCCAAGCACATGCATGTGTAATGTGTTGGTTGAATCCCGCAAAAAGCTGTTATTATGACTTTGTTTATTCACATGCCTTTGCTGTCATTCCACACTCCGATATTAAAACACGGACTGCGTGGGTCAGGCTGTAGACAAAAAAGTTATCGTGAACCAAAGCTTCTAACTTAATTGCAAGACTTAGGATTGCCCAAACCCGCACTTTCTCCTCGCAATTATGCCTCATCTGAGCTCACATGCAGAGTGACAAAGAGGATTATGGAAAGATCATCTGGTTACATCACAACGATCCCAAGGATAACTGTCCCTCCAGCAGCGAGTTACGTCATAGGGAAGAGATTTTCTCGACCCGACGGAAAACAGAGGGCAGGAGTAGAAGTATCCCCATACTCTGGCACCGACTTTTCTACCTCTCCAACTATCCAGGCCATTCTTTTGTTGTGCTATGTCTACCAGCGCTGTAAACTGCTCCAGATGTTCGAATGCAATGGTACCGCCTGATGTCTACAAACGTTTTTAGTCTGTACCCTGCAAGGTTCGATTCTGTTTGGAATAGGTGCCAGCGTATATTATTCTTCCTTTAAGCTTGCAAACTTTATTCATTCGGTTGATTTTGACAAATGCTTTCCCTTCCTCTGATCCTCTCTGAAATATTTTTACTTTAATTGTTTGTTTAGTATTTCGTTGCAATGAAATAACCTCCTTCTCTGGTTTCCACAGTTTATTCATATGAACCATGTTATTGAGTGCATGGCAGCACCTTTCACCTAATACGCCATCACTGATATGTGTCGAAAGCATAAGGATTGGAAAACTTTGCGTAACATTTGCAGCAAAGGAAAACGATTCTGCCGTGAAGCACGTTATTTTAACAGCTGAAGGTTGATGTTGATAAACATCAGAAACAAGTTTAAAGCTCAATCCTCGACATGACTGATTTAATGTCTTTTGAAAAAAAATTAGACAACAAAGAAAAAGTAAAACACTTCCAAGGCCGATAGAGCCTCCTTATTTGAATAGTGATGAAAGGGTTATACATCATTGATATGCATCTTCTTCTATCTTGCCTTGTGAACTAAAACATTTTAACTTCGTGGAACTAATACCTAGTGTGCGTTTGATTTATTTCCAGTAGTGCTGCACCATACATTATTTTTTTCTTCTCCAAACTACACATACAAAAACTCACCAGTAAACTGACCACCTTTTCGAAAGATCGCATAACAGTGTACGTTTAAGGCGGAAGTTGGTTCGTAACTAAAAATAGGAACTGATCTCGCTGTAAACCATGAGGTGCAATTTCATGCTGTCCTCACGTTCCACCTTCTTTATCTCTTCAGTCCTACTGATTTGCTTACAATATCGTAAAAGTGTCCTTTTATTCTATAGAAAAGGGGGTGGGGGTAATCATCACCACCATTGTCATCATCATCATCGTCATTGTCGTCGTCGTCGTCGTCGTCGTCGTCATCGTCGTCATCGTCATCCTACTCCTCGTCCTCCTGCTCGTCCTCGTCGTTCTCCTCGTCCTCGTCCTCGTCCTCGTCCTCGTCCTCCTCCTCCTCCTCCTCCCTCCTCCTCCTCCTCCTCCTCCTCCTCCTCCTCCTCCTCCTCCTCATCCTCATCATCATCATCATCATCATCATCATCATCATCATCATTATCATGTTGACACTAATAATTGGTAGATGGGAAAACTGTTCAGTATGAATGTATTTTTGAAAGTTTCTTTCTTGAAATCGAAAGGGTAGGATTTAATGCTCGTTCCTTTATGTATGTGCGTGTGCGTGCGCGCGCGCGCGTGTATGCGTGTGTGAGTTTGTCTGTTTGTGTTATGTGTGTGTTTATGTGTGTGTGTAAGAGCACTTTGAGTAAGACTGTTTATATTCTCTTGCTGTTGTTGTCTTTGCGCTTCTGCTTCTGTTTCTGCAACTCTCGACCTGCGCCTGTCCTTCTCGATGTCCTTGCCCACGTGACTGGAGGCAGTTAGACGCAAAGGTACAGTCTCGCACGGCCTTGAGGCATTTTCAGGGCACTGGGTCAATGGCACAATGCCCTGGCACTAGAGTTTGTTTTCTAATATCAGTTGTTGTGTGTGCTGCAATGCAAATCGACCTATCTCAACCAGTAGCCTGGGGGGAACTAGTGCAAGTGTATAGAGTATCAGTATGTCCTCGCCGGCATGTTCTCACTATAACAAAGTCTAAATCCGGTAGCTCTGCCTCATGCACAAGACGACGCCTTTAATATTAAACTACCTTGGACCAGCCCTGGGATGTTAGGCATGAGCCGAGGACATGCGACAACACTCAAGACCTCAGTGCACGGGTTAGCTTTTTCCCTGCTTCTTGGGTGTCTGCCTGAGGGCGTTTTCGCTTCCTCTGACTTCTCCTAGAAAGCAGTCCTGCGTAATGCTGCGTCCGCAACCTCATTTCTTCAAGACGGAACCGCTACATTTCATAGGAAACGTTCTTTCTCACGTTGCTGGGGCAGCAGGAACGATGTCCTATTGGCCGGTTAGTCTCCTGTGCGAATCGTGTGTCGGCAAACATAGAAAGTCGGACAGAAATCATATCCATACGTAACGCGGAAATAAGACCAGGTAGAGTTCGTTCGAGGACGTCTTATTTGTGGGTTGCAGCTCTATTCTGCAGCAGATATTTGCATGTGCATTCATTTCTGTTCGCAGTCATACAAATTTGAATGAATGAGTTTACACAAAGAAAAAAAAATCCCCATGAATCCTTCAAGGTATATTTGCAGTTTTTCCCCACAGATTTCTTTAACAGAGAAATACATCTGGGGTTACAATCTCTTTACGAAACTTCGTTTGAGGTCCCAGTGTGAGAGCGGGTGCGAATGGGGCGAGATTTCCCCAGTGGCCCCCATGTCCTGTCATGATTTGAACAAACTGGGTTTCAGCCTCTAAAAACCTATACATTTTATTTCAATCACAACCGGTGTCTCCTGTGCTTTTCCCTTTTCCTCTTTTTATTTGGTCTTTGCACTTATTCGAAGCATCACCTTGAGAGAGAGAGTTGATTACAAGTCATGAGATCATCTGTATCAATGCGTCATCCCTACATATCCTGTGCAAAATACCTCGGGATGAAGCAATCAGGTCAAGATTCTTTCAAGAGGACGCCTTGAGGACACAGTGCACTTCCCATAGAAGGTGCACCTCTCATCCACCAAAGTTGCAAGAAGTACGATTGCAGGGCTTTCGGAAGAAGAGTCCAGAAAATCTTTGCAAAAATGTTGGAAATGATTACGCTGCAACCGAGTGTTTAGGCTGGAAATTTTGTTTTGGCTGTCTGGAAAATTCTTCTATTTCAGTCGAATGATTTAACAAATTAAATATATAGAACTGGTATTCGCTTAGTATAGCTCTGATGTTGTCATGTGAAAGAAGCAGTTTTATTAATGTCTCTATAATGGGGTCTGCTTACTTCTAAAACACGTTGAATTTGATTTCAGCATGAGTATCAAGACGTCTTGAAAAGGGAAAACCTGTCGTCATATACATCGATTTATCGTCAAGGACCACCAGTCTCACGCTCGCAACCTTCAATGCTATTGTAGTGGACAAGCACTGCACTGAAATATTCTTCTCGACCTGAACTTGCCCTACTTGGGCCAATGCCTCTGCGGTTGCGGGTTTGGCGCGCTTCCCATGAACCAGGTTGTTGTGAGCAAGTCAAATCCGCCTATCTTGGGCATGCTTGGAACCCCCTTTATGAAAGAGTTGGCTTGGACTAGGTGTCTGACTGGAAACTTCTGGGTCCGTATCAACGCTGCACTGTTCACCTCGAGTCAGGTCGTTGACGGCTTGCTTAGTCTTGAGCCGCCTCACGCTGGACTAATCTTGCCTTAAAGCAGTCATGCCTTTGACCAGTATTATGTCGAAGATAAGGTCGTCTTCGACCAATTTTGTTTTGGACACATCTCTCCTTGGCTCAGTCGTACACGGTATACATCCTCCATGGACCAGGTTGCTTGGGCAGACCCCATCTTGGACCAAGAATACCTTGGACAATGCTACCTTGACTATTCTGCCTCGGACTAGCCGTACTATGTCCCGGTCTCACATTGGTAATGGTTCACGTTAGCCTCTCCTACCTTCAATAGCTCTCATTGCGTCAGTTCTACCTTTGGGCAGCCATATCTTTAGTCAGCCCCGTCTTGGATCTTTCTTGTCCTGGAGTGTGTCTATCTGGAGCCAGTCTCTTTTTAGACCGATATATTTTTTAACAAGTCGCATATTTGGATCAGTCCGGCTTGGAAGCAGTTTAAGTTGAATTAATATTTTATAGGACAAGTCTTAACTTGGACCAGTCTTGTCTAGGACAAGTCTTGACATGGACCAATCCTGTCTTAGACCAGTCCTGTCTTGGACCAGTCTTGACTTGAACCAATCTTGCCTTGGACCGCTTCTGTCTTAGACCAGTCCTGACTTGGACATGTCCTGACTTGAACCTGTCCTGACTTGAACCAGTCTAGTCTTGGACCAGTCCTGTCCTGAACCAGTCCCATCTTGGGCCAGTCTTGTCTTGAACCAGTCTTGGACCAATCCTGTCCTGAACTAGTCTTGGACTAGTCCTGACTTGGACCAGTCTTGAACCAGTCCTGACTTAAACAAGCCTTGTCTTGGACCAGTCCTGTCTTAGACTAGTCTTGTCTTGGACCAGTCTTGTCTTGAACCAGTCTTGGACCAGTCCTGACTTGAACCAGTCTTGTATTGGACCAGTTCTGTCTTGAACCAGTCTTGAATCAGTCCTGACTTAAACCAGTCTCGTCTTGGACCAGTCCTGTCTTAGACCAGCACCGACTTGGACCAGTCTTGTCTTGGACTAGTCCTGGACCAATCCTGACTTGGACCAGGGCGACTGAGCTGGCGCCGGGCCTAGCTTTGAAGGAGGCTCCAGTGCCTTCATTAACGCTGCACCGCTGCCTCCGGGCTGCTTCCTGCCGGCTCCCAGACTGCGGCGTCCCTGGAACTCTCTCGCGGGATCTCGCGCGACGTGTCGCCTTGGCTAATGGCAACAAGCGCGGAAACACAAATCGTAGAACAGAGAGAACTGAACCGAATGAACTGATTTTCATACTGAGACCATCGGCCCATTGCACTGAGAGAGAGAGAGAGAGAGATAAAGAGAGAGAGAGAGCGAGAGAGAGAGAGAAAGAGAGAAAAAGAGAGAGAAAGAGAGAGAGAAAGAGAGAGAGAGAGAGAGAGAAAGAGAGAGAGAGTGAGAGAGAGAGAGGAGAGAGCAAACGAAAAACTTGTTTTTAGACCACCGGCCCATTACAGTTATTAATGCACCCAGAAATGAAACAGATTTAATTACAGACAAAATATTAGGTCTAGTACTTTACTGTGTTAAGTGCACTGGGAAACACGTGTACGCTGTAAACTTCTACAAATTTATGGAAGATCTCTGATAGCAAATTTCTTACAAGGATACTCTGTACTGGGATCAATCGTTTTCCTTGCTTTCATTCATAATACTGATGTCATCACCTATAAATGTTTAGTGCTTGAAAGTCGATGAATTTACCGGGCGAGAATTCAATCGTGAAATTGTTACGCAAACTTGCATTTTACGAAACAGGTACTAATGATGACGTCTATCTGTACTGGAATAATCTTGAGTATGACATTTAACCTTTGAATACTACATAACCTAGCGCCTACGGTGGCCTAATGCTTCCGACACTTAAAAAAATTATACCAAAGTCTGTAAATATAATGAAGAAAAAAGTTTCTTGCGTCTATTATTTGCGGAATATGTTTGAACAACGTCAGCATTGATCATTTTGGAGCGGATGCTGAAAACAGCGTCCTTTCGTAATGTTTCCCAGGTAGTAAGTAACCAAGATGTCAGTAGCCCCTGCATAAGTAGTCCCAGAGTAAAAGTAGTCCACGGAGTCCGGAATAGTGCTGCTGGAGGTAACGTCCCAAGGGTGTCAAAGCAAAGAAATTTGCAACAACATTTTGAGACGATGGCCGCCTCGGTCTGATATCGAAAAGGAACGAATGACACGGATCCCATTAAAGATGTTCCTTCTGGTTTACGTAGCTTGTTTACGTCGTTATATTCCATCAAATTCACGGTAGGTAGACAACAGAACCTCTCTTAAGTTCTTCATAATTTCAGATCAGGGTATCATCTACATAGTGTCATCTAGCATCGAATGACAGAATCTTCTTCAACAAATGCGTGGACTCCATTCCAGCATTCTCATTTTTCCTGCTTTCGACTTTCGAACAAAAAGATTATGAAATAATTTAGATATGACGCATTTGCACAGAATGCAAACCCGCCACGGTGTCAGAAGTCTCCATTCTGTCTGGAGCGGCCTTTTCGCGCAGTCGTGCTTGTGGGGTTTCCAGGTCACGAGGACAGCGTGCCAGAAAGCGCTGGAACATGGCCGCCCCGGAACACGCGGTTGCCTGCAAAACGCTGCTGCGGAAAAAAAGACACCGTCTCGACTTTTTTAATTGCGACCGCCCCTCAGTAATTGCGATCTGTGACACTGGGCGATCGCTGCGCAAACCTGTAGGAGAGTTTGACAAGAAAGACATCAGTTGACTTTGATAGGGCTTTGATTTCACCCCTAGCCTCGACTCCGGGTAATCGGCATGAACTCCAATCGTCTCCTAAGGGCAGATGGGCTATTAGTAGAGGAAGGCTTGGGATCTCGACGGACGGAGTGGCATCCTGTCTGTGAGACTTGGACAACGGCATAAATTCTCCTCCATCGAAAGAACATGGAACACGGATAGAGCGTTTCTGATTGGTGCACTCCTCAGTGAGTTTGTCAAGATTCCTATGGTGATACAGGGGCATGGTGTAGTAATGGGTGAAAAAAAAAGACATACGAGTGGCTTAGAATGTTACCGATCGAATTTGCATTAATTAAAACCCATTGATACCAGTTAATACAATGCTTAGACTACCACAGTCAGGTGATGCAGCCGACCAACCAATCGGATGCGTCCTACTAAATTGCTCTGGCATGAACGCCCGGGTTTTTAGAATCCGGTTGGGAATAAGAGCATGCATAGACAGAAGGTCAGGGAGGCTTATTACATGAGCACACTAAGTGCAAAATGGATCTACAAAGACTGAATTATGAGGAAAAAAACTACTGGCTGGTAAACGACAAATAGTGGACTGAAATGTTGATACTGAGATATAACCACACCAGTTCGCAGAAAAATGATACATAAGGTTGGATGAACATAGCGGACACTGAAATACACACAAACGGACACACGAGCGAAGAGACAAACAGACGCACGAGAGGAGGGGGGGGGGGGGGGGGGGGGGGATGCGCGCGCGCGCGGGGGTGTGCGCGTGTGAGTGTGTG
>JAWQFJ010018147.1:0-10000 GCA_034096865.1 Theodoxus fluviatilis
CACTCTACGTTTGCCTGTAACTTTCGCTTTGCTGTGCGGGTCCGCCATTTTGCAAGTTCGAGTCGCTATGGAAGGAAAATTATTCTCACCACAATTTGGTGACTTGTGTCTACTTTCGTGTTCTTGCTGTGCGGGTCCGCCAATTTGCAAGTTCGAGTCGCTAAGGAAGGGAAATTACTCTCACCACACTTTGGTGACTTGGGTCTACTTTCGTGTTCTTACAACCGGTCTTGCAACAACACATTTGTGCTGCTCGGGACCAGAGATTTGCTTTCATACAACCGGACTTTTATACATCCGATTTTCATACAACCGGAAAATTCTAAGTAATAACAAAGAGTAGCTTCTGCCGGGACCCTGCCTGCCCCTTTCATACATCCAGACTTTCATACATCCGGTGTTTTATACATCCGGTCTATACTGTACCTCCTTTTCAAATCACGTCACTCGAAATCGGCGACTTCCTATGTCTCTACTGTACAAGGGAGGTAATTTAATCAATAAATACACCTCACCCCCTCAAACCGCACTCCTCACCCCCAATCTCAACGCCCGCTACGCTGGGCTCGACCATTGAGCTATATAGTATCATATAGTTCAGTGGGCTCGACCATTGAGCTATATAGTATCCTATAGGTCACTGGGCTCGACCATTGAGCTATATAGTATCCAACAGTTCAGTGGGCTCGACTGGGAATTGCGCGACTTCTCGAGATTTGAAAAGGAAAGTGGGCAATATCCGCCATGTCAGTGTTGGCCGACGTGGCAACGTGAGAACCCGCAGAGACAGCAGACTCGTCTAGGAACGCTGCCGCCACAGAGGTGAGTGGTGGTGTGTCTGGCAGGAGCAGCAGACGACGTGTGGCATTGTGGTGAGGTGCGGGAGGACTTGAATTGGGGCAGGAAAGACAGCAGGGTCATGTCACACAAGGAAGTATATTTTTTCCTCCAGGTGCTCTTCACAATGACTTCGTGTTGTAGTCAAACTGAAGAGCGTGTACGTGTGTGTGTGCGCGCGCGCGCGTGCATACGTGCGGGCGTTTGTGTATGTGTGTACGTGTATGTGTGTTTATGTGTGTGTGTGCGAGGATGTGTCTCTCTCTATACATGTATATGTGTGTATATATATATATATATATATATATATATATATATATATATATATATATATATATATATATATATATATATATATATATATATATGTGTGTGTGTGTGAGTGTGTGTGTGTGTGTGTGTGTGTGTGTGATATTTTGAACCCCTTTTACTTTCTTGAGTACGTGTGTCATCAGGGCAATGTTGTACATAGAAGACGTCATCTAGGTGTCTTGTTGTCCTGTGTGGTGGCCGCTGTCCCACTCTAAGCAAGACATCACTCCCTGTCCTCTGATTGACAGTCTGTCAGAGCACCGCCTCCTCCCACTCCCGGGGCCGTCTTTTCCTGCTGTCTCCCTCTCCACCCCGGACCCCCATTCCCCCTCTCCACCCCGGACCCCCATTCCCCCTCTCCACCCCAGACCTCCACTCCTTCTTCACCCCGGACCCCCACTCCCCCTCTCCACCCCGGACCCCCACTCCCTCTCCACCCCGGACCCCCAGTCCCTCTCCACCCCGGACCCCCACTCCCTCTCCTCCCCGGACCCCCACTCCCTCTCCACCCCAGACCACCACTCCCTCTCCACCCCAGACCTCCACTCCTTCTTCACCCCGGACCCCCACTCGCCCTCCACCCCGGACCCCCACTACCTCTCCACCCCGGACCCCCACTCCCTCTCCACCCCGGACCCCCATTCCCCCTCTCCACCCCAGACCTCCACTCTTTCTTCACCCCGGACCCCCACTCTCCCTCTCCACCCCGAACCCCCATTCCCCCTCTCCACCCCAGACCTCCACTCCTTCTTCACCCCGGACCCTCACTCTCCCTCTCCACCCCGGACCCCCACTCCCTCTCCACCTCGGACCCCCACTCCCTCTCCACCCCAGACCCCCACTCCCTCTCCACCCCTGACCCCCACTCCCTCTCCACCTCGGACCCTCACTCTCCCTCTCCACCCCGGACCCCCACTCCCTCTCCACCCCGGACCCCCACTCCCTCTCCACCCCGGACCCCCACTCCCCCTCTCCACCCCAGACCCCCATTCCTTCTTCACCCCGGACCCCTACTCCCCCTCTCCACATCAGACCCCCACTCCCTCTCCACCCCGGACCCCCACTCCCTATCCACCACGGACCCCCACTCCCTCTCCACCCCGGACCCCCACTCCCTCTCCACCCCGGACCCCCACTCCCTCTCCACCCTGGACCCCCACTCCCCCTCTCCACCCCAGACCCCCATTCCTTCTTCACCCCGGACCCCTACTCCCTCTCCACCCCGGGCCCCCACTCCCTCTCCACCCCGGACCCCCACTCCCTCTCCACCCCGGACCCCCACTCCCTCTCCACCCCAGACCCCCACTCCCTCTCCACCCCGGACCCCCACTCCCTCTCCACCCCGGACCCCCACTCCCTCTCCACCCCAGACCCCCACTCCTTCTTCACCCCGGACCCCCACTCCCTCTCCACCCCGGACCCCCACTCCCTCTCCACCCTGGACCCCCACTCCTTCTTCACCCCAGACCCCCACTTTCCCTCTCCACCCCAGACCCCCACTCCTTCTCCACCCCGGACCCCCACTCCCCCTCCACCCCGGACCCCCACTTTCCCTCTCCACCCCGGACCCCTACTTTCCCTCTCCACCCTGGACCCCCACTCCCTCTCCACCCCGGATCCCCACTCTCCCTCTCCACCCCCAGACCCCCACTCCCTCTCCACCCCTGACCCCCACTCTCCCTCTCTACCCAGGACCCCCACTCTCCCTCTCCACCCCGGACCCCCACTCTCCCTCTCCACCCCGGACCCCTACTCTCCCTCTCCACCCCGGACCCCCACTCTCCCTCTCCACCCCGGACCCCCACTCCCCCCCTCCACCCCAGACCCCCACTTTCCCTCTCCACCCCGGACCAACACTCTCCCTCTCCACCCCGGACCCCCACTTTCCCTCTCCACCCTGGACCCCTACTCCCCCTCTCCACCCCAGACCTCCACTCCTTCACCTCGGACCCCCACTCCCCCTCTCCAGCCCAGACCCCCACTCCCCCTCTCCACCCCGGACCCCCACTCCCACTCTCCCGCCCAGACCCCCACTTTCCCTCTCCACCCCGGACCCCCACTCCCCCTCTCCAACCCAGACCTCCACTCCTTCTCCACCCCGGACCCCCACTCCCCCTCTCCACCCCGGACCCCCACTCCCTCTCCACCCCGGACCCCCACTCCCTCTCCACCCCAGACCTCCACTCCTTCTTCACCCCGGACCCCACTCCCCTCTCCACCCCGGACCCCCACTCCCTCTCCACCCCAGACCTCCACTCCTTCTTCACCCCGGACCCCACTCCCCCTCTCCACCCCGGACCCACACTCCCTCTCCACCCCAGACCTCCACTCCTTCTTCACCCTGGACCCCACTCCCCCTCTCCACCCCGGACCCCCATTCCCTCTCCACCCCGGACCCCCACTCCCTCTCCACCCCGGACCCCCACTCCCTCTCCACCCCGGACCTCCACTCCTTCTTCACCCCGGACCCCACTCCCCCTCTCCACCCCGGACCCCCACTCCCTCTCCACCTCGGACACCCACTCCCTCTCCACCCCGGACCCCCACTCCCTCTCCACCCCGGACCCCCACTCCCTCTCCACCCCGGACCCCCACTCCCTCTCCACCCCAGACCTCCACTCCTTCTTCACCCCGGACCCCCACTCCCTATCCACCCCAGACCCCCATTCCCCCTCTCCACCCCGGACCCCCACTCCTTCTTCACCCCGGACCCCCACTCCCCCTCTCCACCCCAGACCCCTACTCCCCCTCCACCCTAGACCGCCACTTTCCCTCTCCACCCCGGACTCCTACTCCCCCTCTCCACCCCGGACCTCCACTCCTTCTTCACCCAGGACCCCCACTTCCCCTCTCCACCCCAGACCCCTACTCCCCCTCCACCCTAGACCGCCACTTTCCCTCTCCACCCCGGACTCCTACTCCCCCTCTCCACCCCGGACCTCCACTCCTTCTTCACCCAGGACCCCCACTTCCCCTCTCCACCCCGCACCCCCACTCCCTCTCCACCCCAGACCCCCACTTCCCCTCTCCACCCTGGACCCCCACTCCCCCTCTCCACTCCAGACCCCCACTTTCCCTCTCCACCCCGGACCCCTATTCCCCCTCTTCACCCCGGACCCTCACTCCCCCTCTCCACCCCGGACCCCCACTCCCCCCCTCCACCCCGGACCCCCACTCCCCCTCTCCACCCCGGACCCCCACTCCCCCTCTCCACCCCGGACCCCCACTTCCCCATCTCCACCCCGGACCCCCACTCCCCTCTCCACCCCGGACCCGCACTCCCCCTCTCCACCCCAAACCCCCCCTCCCCCTCCACCCCGGACCCCCACTCCCCCTCCACCCCAGACCCCCACTCCCCCTCTCCACCCCGGACCCCCACTCCTTCTCACCACCCTCTTCCTCACTCGCATTTGTTTGCATCTCTGTAACCTCTACTCTTCGAAGTATCGCTCTATGCATTTGTTGAATAAATGTCATTATTTTTCCTGATAGCATTAACGTTCTCCTTTCGTGTGTCATTTGCCTATTTTAAAATTGTCTCTCATCTAGAAAAATTCTTATGGATTTTTTGCATCTAAACCAGTTTGAGATTTGCTAAATTTTGTTGATACGAATTTTTTTACATGATTGCAGACTGTCGCCATGGCAACAGGTGGAGCTGACCTCCTGACAGAGCTATGCGCGGATGTATTGTGTGCGTCTTAAATGTCTGTCACTATGTTTGTTGTGAGGTACCAGTGAGGATTGATGAAGATGCCCAGTGATCAGGGGGTAAAGTGTAAGCGGTTTGAGACCCTGACAAAGGGTGTAAGTCGCTATAAAAAACCACACCTTTACCTTTTATTGTCATGTGAGATCTGCAGCGAAGACTTTAACTGGGACTCTCACAATCCAAGAATTCTTCCTTGCTACCACTGCTTCTGTGAGACGTGTCTGGACCAACTAAACAAGGATGGCAGCCTGCAGTGCCCCAAGTGTCGCTCTGACATTCAGGTGACTGGGAAGTTCCCCGTGGAAACGACCAGGATGGCACTGATGGACAAGAAGCGCGCGCTGCAGAGCCAGAAGGGAGTTCCCTGTGAGGGCTGCACCGAGGGTGCCAATTCCACGTCACGCTGCCAGGACTGTGAGGAGTTCTTGTGCGAATACTGCAGCGTTGCACACCGTCGAATAAAAGCTTTCAAAGATCACACTCTGGTCTCTTTTGATGAAGTTACCAAGAACATTGACAAGTTGCTGCAGAGAAGCGAGAAATGCGAACGTCACTCTGACAGGAAGCTGGACATGTTCTGTGTCACCTGCTCCACTGCAGTGTGTATTGCGTGTGTTGTGACCCTGCACCAAAATGGCCACAAGATTGTTGAAATGAGCACGGTCCTGGACAAACAGAAAAGAGAAGTAAGTAGGATTTGGTTTTACTGGAATTCCTCAATGAATATTACTACATTTCATAACTATCAGGTTCCACAACAAAATAATGCTGCTAGCAGTGATTTGGTTATCTTAAGAGTCTGTTCTGTATTTGATAGAAACATTGGACGAAAAATGCTTGGTTTGTTGCTGCTGCTGCTGCTGCTACAACTACTACTGATGGCGACGACGACGACGATGATGATGATGATGATGATGATGATGACAGTCAATGGTTAAACATACAGTTGAAATTGGATGTGGGAGTGTGTCAATCTGATCACCACAGAGTAGCACTCAGTGCAAGTCTCATTGCATGTAGGGATGGATAGTGGAAGTGTAATGGCCTATTAGCCTTGTAGTCTTTCAAAGGTCTCAACTTTCAATCTTGTAATTATTGTTTTCAAGCAATTAACTGCCAGGGAGTGGTCTCTGTACTTCTGTGTGGTACACAGGCACCTGACGACTGCATGGCCACTGGTTACTTGATAGCAACACAGAGATTGATGCATTCCTGATTAATTAGGGATTTAGCTATGCATCAGTGCTCCCACTCGGTGTGCTTCATTCGTGTACTACAGGAAAGGGACTTGACTCTTTATATCTTCAACGAACTTCGAGGAAATGTTGGAGAAGAAAATGTCGGGAATTTAGGGTATGTGCGGCTGGTGCGAGGATTAAGACAAAGCATTACCTTTCCACAATGACAGTCTCTTTCATCTTCAGATGCTGGCGTTGTGTGACAAGCTGGACGAGGTGCAGCAAAGTTTCCAGGCCAAAGCAGAGGAGTCCGAGGCCAGCGTGGAGGCAGTGGAGTCCAACCTGAATGAGGCTGTGAACAAGGTGGGTGATGTCCGACGTTTGGCTTTCACTCTTTTTCAAATCCCTTTTTTATGTTATGTTTTACGGTAGGATCTTAATGATCTGGTTTTGTCCAGATGCTCTGCGGTTGACTGTTTTGTGCAACTCTCTCACCAATACCATCTTAGCAAGACAAGGCAGATGATAAAGCGTGAAATTACCTTGTCATTGTACAGACACTGCTGATATCACAGCTGCACTGTTTTGAAGAAGAACGTTATTGGATCTCAGTGATCTGTCCCTGTCCCGATTCCAAATAAACGAATGTTCTTCTACAGATCATTACAAATTGAAAGGGTGACCATCTGTTTAAATAGTCTTCAGGTTTGTCAGATCTATGGGATTTGTAGCATTCTTAACTGTGATGTAGGATACAAGGATCACAAATAGTTGCTCACACAGGGTGCATTTAAAACTGTTTGAACATATACTGTCTTCAAGGTAGCAACACAAAATTTATAAGCTCTATTTACTGGTATGCGATGTTGCTGGTTTGGTTTTCTTTTTCAGTGACAGACTGCTTTAAAAGTCTTTTTGCTAGACGTTTTTAAATGAAAAGATCATATACACACAAATGTAGTACCATAAGTTTATTCTTTTTCTTGCTGCTGTTGCGATTATCAAAGAAAGAAAAGGTTTTGCAATTTCGAGATGTCTTTAAACAATTGAATATCTTTAAATTTGTTATCTGCACACTACTGGTTAACTATTTTTGAAGTTTTGATGTATGTTTGTGTATGTGTGTGTGTGTGTATGTGTGTGTTTGTGTCTATGTGTGTGTGTGTGTGTGTGTGTGTGTTTGTGTGTGTGTGTGTGTGTGTGTGTATGATTGTGTCTGTGTGTGTGTGTGTGTGTGTGTGTGTGTGTGTGTGTGAGTGTGTGTGTGTGTGTGTGTGTGTGTGTGTGTGTGTGTGTGTGTAATGCTGTGGCAGAGCATATCCAATGCATGTTATTTATTCGTTCATTTCAACGTTCAGATTATAATGCTAATTTTTTTTCAAACCAGCACGAACGTGATAGCAATGAGTCCAGCGTGAAAAACGTTTTATCATTCAGACTATAGGACAATCAAGTCAGCAGTCTCCTGCTCAGGTGTGTAATGATGTGTTTCCAGGTGGAAAGCGTGTTCTCTGAGATCATCAGCAGTGCCACAGAAAGTCAGGCCGAAATTATTGGGGATCTTCGAGCCAAGGCCAAGTCGGATAAACTCCAGCTGGGAGAACAAAGTACAACCTTCAGGTCCCTGCAGGCTGCAGCCCAGACTGCTTCCCAGTATGGGAGGAGGTGTGTGGCCCTGAGTCTTGCCTCCCAGATGTTCAGTCACAGTCCACAGCTGACCAAAACCATCCAAGAGCTGAGTGAGAAGACAACAGCTGAAGTGAAGCATGCTCCTACATACGAGGTATGATTATTTCATTATGGGTCGATGAACCAAAAATGGCATTTTTAAGAGGAGAGTAACCATTACTCCAAGAACTCTAATCGTCCTTGATAAAACATTCTGTTGAAGGGAGTTTTCTGGGCACTGCGGCCAGTGAGGCTTTCTGCTGGGCTGAAGACACAGTAAGACTGAGGTGTGTGCTGGTGACCTTGTTGCTTGCTGCTGCCTTCCCAGACCACGTGACTTGGCAGCTGGCAGTGCTGCTGAGGAGTCAGCACAGTGACACTGGATGCGAGTCAGTTGTGTTGCCACAGAGGGTGGGCGTGCACTGGCAGCATCTGTCTTGGAGATCTGGGGTGCTGCTGCACGCTGGTGGCTTGCTACTTCTGTGCAGGAGGTGTTGTCAAGTGGGATGTAGTGATGATTTGCTTGCACTGTTTCAGGTGATGGTAGACAACCTGGAAGAACTGAAAGCACTAATAAAGGAAATAGAAGTGACAGGTAAGGCAGGCTGCATTTATTCACAGTGATAGCCTTAGATCTGTCCACAGAGATGGGAGGAGAGTCTGAGACGCAGTGTCCTGTGGCCTTGTATTGGCTCCTGACTGGAGCATGTACTGGACAGAAGTGATCAGGAATCCTGAGACGGTCAAGACAAGGCAGGGTCTGCCTCACAGCACCGCTGCTGGTGGCTTTTTATAGCTGGGAGTATACCAGTCGTCCTGTGGTTCAGATGCAGCTGGCTTATCAAGTGATTGGAAAAGCAAACCTCAGTGGAAAATTATTGTGATGAATGTGCTGCTATCCATGAAAACAAAAAAAGATGGAGTGCTGTCTTGTGCTGCTTCTCTTGGAAGTTTCATGTCAAGAACTAGTCTAGACAGAAAGAGTGTACCATGAATTCACAATACCGACAGAAGACGATGTAAGTTGAAGAGTGCATAACATCGCATTGTAGAATGATGTTATCATTTCTCATCCATTTTTTAAATATTTACTGCGAAGGTGACCTATTATACTGACCAATGTGATTACTTTTTTTTAACTCGCATGCTTTTGTTTCACGGTCCAATCGTGTTCTCGGCTGCGTTTCCAGTGAGTAAAGTTCGGTTGCAATAAATAGCAGGATATTTCCAATCCGGTTTTCTCACATATCAGAGCATTTTTTCCTGTGTTTGAGTACAAACATTAGATAGTGAGCCCACAAAATGAACTTGGTTCCCTTGTATAAGGATTGTCTCCTCTTGAGAGGAAAGTTCGTTACAGTGTAGTGCATTGACAGAGATGTGTTTAACGAAGAATACTGCAGAATGTGAAAATCTCCAAACGGTGTTTGTCCTCCCCGACTGAATGCATATCAATAATATGAAATGGGTAAATTGAGTTGAACTCCCTCATTTAGATGCGATGTTGGTAATCCACATACCTCTTCTCAGAGAGAGAGAGAGAGAGAGAGAGAGAGAGAGAGAGAGAGAGAGAGAGAGAGCAACAACAACAAAATAGTTTATTGTGTAGGCCTTTGGCCTATTACAATTGAATACAATACATTATATAGCCAAAATAAATAATATAAAGAAGTAACTAATGCGAGAGCACATTGCATTTTCCGATGAATAATCTGGACGCTCCTCTTAAGTAGTATACCGCACATATTAGACGAAGAATGAGTTACTCTCAGCAGACTTAGCAGATTCTGCTCTTCCTTTAAACGCATAGTACAAATAAGTGCTCACGGCAGAAAACAGCTGCACAAGTGGTTCAGTATTGTTATTTTGTACATATGGCACAACAAACTTCATTCGGATGTCTTCATAAGCTGGACAGTACAGAACAAAATGCTGCTCGTCTTCATCTCTCTCGTGACATGCAGGAAATAAGATTTCCTAATTTTCTATACAATATCTCTGTCTGTGTACTGTTAGTTCACTAATGTCCAGGCGAAAACATATCCAAGTATCTCTGAAGACTTTTCTGTTCAGGGTGTGCAAATACGTTTCAATTCCAAAGATGGCTTTATACTCCCTGTACTGCCTGAAACGAATACTTCTATTCAGATCGGATTCTCAACTAATAATAAACCTCCTTATCAATTGTTCTCTGAGCGTTTGTAAAAAGGTGCGTTCTTTCGCCACCTCTTGGGTCACCCATGCATTTTCAAGCCCATTTTCCAGTAAAAGAGTCCGAACCTTTGATGCCCAA